>MBFT01000158.1:53528-72759 GCA_003086725.1 Furculomyces boomerangus | reverse complement strand
ACCAAAGATGAAGACGCAATAAATTCTGATCTAGATGACACTGATGACGAAGAAGTAGAAAACGGCGGAGAAGTTACTGACCATATGGTTCTATGTCAATATGACAAAGTATCAAGAACTAAAAACAAATGGAAATGCATTCTCAAAGATGGTATCATGCTCATCAATGGTAGAAATTATCTTTTCCACAGAGCAAATGGTGATTTTGAATGGTAATTAAAATACCATATCCAATTATATGCCTTTTGTTCTATTTCCTCATTAAAGTCTAAAACCAAAAATAACATATTTATAAAAGCTTTCGCCTTAGTGTTATCCAATCTATTATTTATTAAAATGGAAATATCCACATTTTAAAGTTTTATTTTTGTATACAAGTATTTAAAAAAGCTATCAGTTTGCCATTACCAGCAGCAAAAAAAGAAAGCATAGTATAAAGTAAATATTTTGGTTGATTCTTTATTTTCTTCTCAAATGTCGCGCACCAGATGGTTTTTGTCTATTTGGAGGTTGGTCGGTATCTTCCGTTTGATATTGGGTAGTATATTGTCTACCAGCGCTAGAATGACTATATCCATCTTGCCCAGTACCAGCTTGCATATTGTCACGGAAAGTTTGTAGTTCGAATTCTTCTTGTGTCTGTCCATGATAGTTGGAAGAATGACCATTACTTCTTGAGTCATAGGTATCGTTGCTGTAGTCGCCATACTGATCATTGTATCCGAAATTTGGAGATTGTTGTTTTGAAGATAAGAGGTGTGAAGACTCTGAATCGTTATTATAAGTTGCGCTGTTGTAGTACTGATCTTGTTGACTTTGGGTTTCACCTTGTCCCTGTTCCATTTTCTCGCGTTTGCGAACGCTCCTAAGTCTTCTTCTTTCATAATCTTCCCAACGTTTCAAAGGAACAGAATTTGCATCGAAGTGGCCGTCGCCATCTCCATGCCCAGTGTCCTTTTTCTCACCTTGAACTTTTCGAGTTTCACCCCACGAGAAATCATCAAAATGCCAATATGCATATACTGGAAGAATGAAATTCCAAACTGGTAAGCCAAGCATATAGACTATCAACCACAGGAAGTAAATGTACTTCCTTGAGGTGAGGACAATGAGTAGTGATGGGAGAAACAGGACAACAAGCAGCATAATTAGCGGGATATAGTCACTAAAAGAACTGTACTTTGTACGGAAAACCTGGACAATCAAGACGTATGTCATAAATATGGCAACAGGAAGGACTACAGTTCCAATCAAGTCCAAGAATATAGAAAATTGCATAGAAAGGCAAAAAGTACCACACAAGTTGCGAACAAGAAGGAGTTCCATAAGATTGTGAACTGTACTGTTAATCCATCTACGTCTTTGAGAAAGAAGTACTTTAAATTCGTCTGGGACAACAGTCTTACAGACTGCTTGAGGCATAAACATCATTTTGCGGTTCGGGAAGTTTCTAAGCATAAGAGTTGTTAAAAAACGATCTTCACCCAAAAGTAGAAGATTTTTCTCATGTAGAGTTTCAACCATATTTTGCGAATAGTCTTGCAAAATCTCAGGTTTGGTCAAAACAGGAACCCAATCGTTTCCTTTGCGAGCCTTGAGACGGTACATACAAAAGCAACCCGGCAAACAAGTCACACCACCAAACACCGATTCAAAGGCTTTACCTAAATGATGGGAAATATAATATTCATATACTTGGATGGCAGTAACCCAGGATTGACGTTTGTTGGCTATTCTAGTTTCTCCGCAAATGCCCATGATAAGTTGGTCGTTATTTAGGCAATTAACAAGTAAGCGCAATGAATCTGGATACACCTTTGTATCAGCATCAACCATAAGAACGATTTCAAAGAGATCAGGGGTTGCACCAGTTAAGTGTTGTACTTTTCGGAACAAATCATAATCAAGAGGGCACATTCTATCATTGTAAATCACACGTGAGAAAAATCCCATAAGAATAATTTGCGAGTCGCGCTTTCCACGATTTCCAGGCTTTGGTGCGTCTGCTTCTTCAGGTCCTCCACATTTAACAACAACGAGAGTAGGAACCCTTTGTTCGCCAGCAACATAGTATCCACAGTAAACCTTGGCTTCGTTGTATTGTTTTGTGCCGGAGGCGACAGCTATATAAGCAAATGATTCTGGATCTTTAAACATTTCATCTTGTTCGATTAAACCAACACATATATCTGGAGTGGTTCTATCATTTCCTGAACCTTTAATGACGCCATCAGCAACAATAAACAAAAGTTTTCGTGAATTACTATAATCGGTTTGAACTAAAGAGTCACAAGTGCCTTTAATGGAGTCCTCGCCTTCACTGTAACATGTGACCAAAAGAACAGTATAAAGTTCGTCTAGTTCAGCTGCATTTTTTCCTCGACCACCAATTACACTTGTATTCTTTTTGTTCCAAGGAGCTGCGGCGTTGTATGACATTGGTCTGACCTTTTCACGAGAGGGGCGTCTGACCAATTTCCAGGAAATAAAGTACTTGAATACCAGGGCCATAGCAAAGCGGATAAACACAATAAGCATGATGATTGTGAGGGCGACATAGTTGTATAATGAGACACCAAAACATCCGACGGATTGTTTTGCGAGGATACCAGATCTGTATCTTGCTAGCAAGCATTTACTTGCAAGTTTAAGGTTTTCGTTTCCAATGAATAAAAGAGTGGCATCAGAGCCTGGTGTTGAAGCAGCTGTAACAATAGCTTGGTGAAGCTCGTCATCGATATTTTGGTTTGAAACAGAATTTAAATAATTGCTGAGATTAACAACGACACCATTGATGACAAAAGAGCCAACTTTTACATCTGACCAGTCAAATCCGATAGAATTTCCGCTATCAAAGACACTATAACTATCTAATTGAGAAATATCACTAAGAGGACATCCACCATTACCGTTTTGTGGGGTACAGAGATCGTAGCTAACAGCACTAAATTTTTGAATTCTTGGATCTGTGCATGAATCTGGTATAGGGATATTGAAGTAGCTAGTTATGTCTTCCCCCCTTTTTGGGTTGAAGTCAGAGGGCCACTTGGCACCGCTAGTGAAATAAGCTTTTCCAAGTACACCAACGGTATTATCATTTTTGCCTATCATAACGAGATTGCTCTGGCTTGTGGTTGTTGATCCGGAGCATAAGACTGAAGAGAGAAACAAAGTCAAGAAAACTACGACGGCACAGACGCAGGATATGAGGAACACGAGGGCAACTTTTTCTCTCCAAGCTTGGCGAACTTGAGGGGTGGTCATGCCACCAAGTTTTTCTAGAAAATAACTAGGAACCAGAAAAGTAATTACACGGGAAAAGATGACCCAGGGGCCAGTATTTGATTTTCCAGAGAGCATCTGATTCTCAGGGATATTTCTGTCGGGCCTGTATAAGGTGCGGTTTCGGCGTATGGCCGCACCAGGTAAGTTATTATTATCCATCATTGGGGGATAATGTTAGATGTTTGGATGCGGTGGGAAGAAGAGTGCAAAATTTTTGAGTGAAGTGTAAAAAGAGGAAAAGTTAGAGGATATAATTGAGGTGGATGGGAGTTTTGTATGAAAGATATAACAGTTTACGGAGCAAGAAGGTTTTTCTATTTGAAAAGTTTGCTTTTTTAGTTTTGTGTATTGTCTAACCAAACATTTAACTTGGCCTGGTTGACAACCCCAACACAAAACTTAACCGCAAAATGCCGCAGATTTCCACAAGAGTACAGTTTCCCAGAGCTAATCAGCCAAACAGATGGAGGCAAATCATCAGCCCTCCAATTGTTAGGCTACTTGTTCAACCAGCCGAATTGTTTTGTTGGTAAACGATTGGCCAATACTAATTGTTGATTTCTGTTACATAATTTTTCCTCCAGAGTTTCTCTTTTGTAGTATACAACTAAAACAGTTTCCAAAAACAATGAAAATCAATATTAGTCATTTTCAAACAATACAATTTATTATTCATTCATCTATTGTTTTCCCAACTTTACAAAACTAAAAAAATCACTCTATTTTCCTGTAATATTCTCCACTGAATTTCTTCTCGTTTTTTTTGTAGCTTGGCTGTATAATAGCAAAATACCCACATCCCTACATAAATCATGTTATATCCTCATTATCAAAATACTCTCTCTTACCTTTTCCAACAACACTTCAGGTTTCTCTAAAACACTCTTGTTGATCTCTACTAGCTTCCCGTTCACACTAGCATTGATCACATACTCTCTCCCTGACTTCATAATAATTTTACACAACTCTGTATCATGTCGAACCCCAACAGAATCTCGTTTTCTTTTACCAGAAACTTTGTACTCTTTTAGATCTTCGTTGATCTCCACTTTCAAGATACTATCTCTCCCCCCTGAAACATCTGATATCAATTTGTGCTCTCTTGGCAACATAACCAAACAAAGTCTAAAAACATTTATCTATTAGTATCTGCTCAATGCTATTATGTTTATACTAATATTTTACAGTTTTTTTACTCATTTGGTGCTTCGTATATCATCTGAGAAAGTTCTTCCCTAACATCGCCCTCGTTCTTCACATTTGTTGTTGGTACTCCTATAAAATTTTATAAAATTATTTAGATCCTCACTACCACAATTATAAATCCTCAACACTGCTCTAGCCCTACCATAATAATATATATTATAATATCTCGCATATATAGTTGAGACATTTGCTGTAAATTGCTCACTAACACTCCCCCATTTCTCCAGGTCATATTCAACTGCCATTCTCTTTTCTAATTTATCAAAACTAAAAATGTATTTGTTCAAAAAGAATTTTCAAACTTTTTGTTTCATCACAAATTAGTCATTTTTTTGATCCAATATTTTTCCACTTTCAACTATTCAAAAAATATTTTTCAGTTTTCAGTATATTAAATGAAAAAAAATGGACAGTGTAATAAAACAAAAGCTAGGTTATATATAAAAGCCTTTTAAAGTTCGTCCTTGTCATTGTTCTCCTCCTCTTTGGCTTCGCCACCTGCTGACTCGTATACCTTAGTGAATACTGGTTTAACAACTGCTTCAAGAGCTTCACGTTGTTCATCAATATCCTCTTTGGTGGCTTGAGAAGAGTTTTCGGTAAGCCAGGTTCTGGCATCCTTCAAAGCATCCATGATCTTAACCTTGTCACTAGAGTCGATCTTCTCGCTCAACTTGTCTTTTTCAGTAACTTGACTGTTTACAGAGTAGATATATTGTTCAAATGTATTGACAGCTTCGATACGATCCTTGTTAGCCTTATCTTGTTCAGAGAATTTTTCAGCTTCTTTAACCATACGCTCAATTTCTTCTTCAGAAAGTCTACCCTTGTCGTTTTTGATAGTGATAGATTCTCCCTTTCCAGTACCCTTGTCAATAGCAGCAACCTTCAAGATACCGTTTGAATCAATTTCAAAGGTAACTTCAATTTGTGGAACACCACGTGGTGCTGGTGGAATGTTGTTGAGCTCGAATTGACCAAGAAGATTGTTGTCTTTGGTAAGTGAACGTTCACCTTCATATACTTGAATCAATACAGTTCTTTGGTTATCAACAGCAGTAGAGAAAATTTGTGCCTTCTTGGTTGGAATTTGTGTGTTACGGCCAATAAGTTTGGTCATAACTCCACCAGTAGTTTCGATACCAAGAGTCAATGGGTTTACGTCAAGGAGAAGAAGATCGCTGGTTCCCTCTTCGCCAGACAAAATACCAGCTTGAACAGCAGCTCCATAAGCAACAGCCTCATCAGGATTGATACCTTTGTTAACTTTCTTGGCACCAAACATATCTTCAAGCATGGAAACAACCTTAGGAATACGAGTTGATCCTCCAACAAGGACAACATCACTGATCTTATCTTTGGAAATCTTGGCATCCTTCATTACTTGTTCAACAGGCTTAATAGTTCTTTCAAACAAATCATTGTTAAGTTCTTCGAATTTGGCACGGGTCAATGTTTCGGTAAAGTCTTCACCATCCATAAGAGCTTCAATTTCAATACGAGCGTTCATTTGTGAAGAAAGAGTACGTTTAGCTTTTTCAGCTTCGCGCTTGAGTTTACCCATAGCTTTCTTATCAGTGTGTGGGTCTTTTCCGGTTTTCTTTTGGAAGGTCTTGGCAAGGTGAGTAACAATTCTGTTGTCAAAATCTTGACCACCCAAGTGAGTATCACCGGAAGTGGCGTGGACTTCAAAGACACCATCATCAATAGCAAGGAGTGAGACATCAAAAGTACCACCACCAAGATCGTATACCAAGATATGACGTTCACCACCCTTCTTATCAAGGCCATAAGCAATAGCGGCAGCAGTAGGTTCGTTGACAATTCTAAGAACATTAAGACCGGCAATTTGACCAGCATCCTTTGTGGCTTGTCTTTGGGCATCTGAGAAGTAAGCAGGTACAGTAACTACAGCGTGAGTAACCTTGGTGTTAAGATAAGCTTCAGCAACTTCTTTCATTTTAGTCAAAACCATAGCAGAGACTTCTTCTGGGGAGAAGGTCTTTTTTCCACTACTCATTTGAACTTCAAAGTATGGTTTGTTACCCTTGTTCTTTACAATAAATGGCCAGTGTTTAATATCACGTTTGACTTCCTTATCAGAGTAGTGCATTCCAATGAGTCTCTTTGAATCAAAAATGGTACCTTCTGGGTTGTTGGCGGCTTGGTTCTTAGCGGCATCACCAATTAGTCTTTCACCATCAGCGGTCCAGGCAACATATGAGGGAGTAATACGATTTCCTTGTTCATTAGCGATGATTTCAACACGGCCACCCTTATGTACACCAACACAGGAGTAAGTAGTTCCAAGATCAATACCAATAACGGTACCAATATCGGACTTATCGGCATCTTTTTTATCAGATTCTTTGGCTTGGACAAAGGCCAAAGATAGAAGTGAAAGTAACGCAAAGAGAGTTACTAGAAATCTGTTTGATCTCATTTTTGGTTAGGTATTCTTATTTTTGTTTTGTGTGTCTAGAAGGGGAGATGAGAGTTGGGTTAATACAGGAACAAAAGATAACTAGTTCCAAATGAATTCTAAGTAATCTGGATGAGAGGCGGGAAAACAGATGTACTTTGAAGCAGAGAGAGTTAAGAACAAAGGAGAATATGTCGAGTATTTATATTTAGGTTCTGAATGCAAACAGAAGAGGAGCCAGTAGAATAGAAGCTAGTAGAATCCCTTGTTGTATACAACCTCAAGAATCATTTTTGCCACTATGCTAATAATAACACTTCATTGTTTTGATTGTGTCTTCTAGTGATTGGATAGATCCAATGTCAATCAACCAACAGTTTTTTTACACCCAACTGTTCTTCTTAACTCTGGTTGGATAAGATTTATTGGCCAATCACTTTGCCTGTTTTGTTTAAACAAGCGAATTCGTGGCCAAATACCAGGCTATTCTCCGGCTTTGTTATTTCAATGTCTGGCAGCTAGTGATTGGCCTGGAACAAATTAAATGTTCTTTATGCAGGCTTGCTTAAATTGCAATATGTCTATTTTCCATTCGCCTTCCAGAACAATAAACTTTCCATCTCCGAAATTGGCTTGGAATCTTGGACCAATAACCACGTGCCAGGCTCATGTCTTCATCAACGAATAAGTATGAGGTATTCTATTTAGAATACATGCTGGGGTTTCCTAATTTTCAGTTCTCGTGTGGCTTTTTTAGCTTTACTATTCACTTGGAAAAAGAATATTTATGAGCGAAAATAAAAAATCGAGTTTATTCATATGGTTTGTGCTCAAAACAAGTTAATTATCAGGAATATCTTAGATCAATAAATGTTGGGATATTCAGAACCCCACAACGTATTCGCTGTGGTAACAAACCAACAGTCCTACCTTCTGCTCACCGAGATGTATACTAGTTGACTAACTTTACCTGTTCAAAAAACACTTTTTGGGAATTGAGATCTAAATGGATACTTTGGATTACACAAAGTATCAGCTGGCGCCAATAAAAAAGCATCACCTGATACCAACGATTGCTACGTCCTGAAAAAGTAAAGTTTGGATGGGTTTCCCGAACATTAGTTAATGCCAAGGACAACTACTCCTTGGAAAAGTAGTTCACAGTTGAGGTGATCTTTCCATGAACCAGTAAAACGCTTTTGGGGCAACTTCCCAATCTCTATAACAGGGCATCTTTAAAATATTGGCTAAGAATTAATTTAAAAAATAGTTGTCTTAACAGATGTAGCCTCATCAGAGTTTAGCTCCATTGCCTACAAGAAATTATTTTACTATATATTCTCGGTTTTTCCCTCGTTTCAATAAAGACTTTCAACCACAATTCTTATTTATTGTTTACATTTTGTTTGCTAACATTAACCACTTGCTCTCAATAAACGCTAGAAAACCAATACAGAAACAAATATCACTGATCTTTTATTATTTAATCAGCAACAACTTTAACCAAAAAACAATCAAAAACAGTTTAACCAAAAATATGAGGGACTTTTGGATCTCAAATTGCCCTATTTGCTTGGGCAAATGCCAACACGTAATATACAGAATTGCTAATTTTCAATTAGGTGGAGGTATTGTTAGACAAGGTGGTAGTAGTATTATTGAAGCTATGCAAAATATTTACCCAAGTGGTGTGAATCAAGCAAAAGGAGAAAGATTATACAAAATTCATAAAAGCAGACTATCTGACGAATTTAATGAAAATGTAAGAAATGGAAAATTTGCTAAAGAACTTGGACTAAACTTCAAGTATATATCCAAGAAAAGCTGATTTTGTTACATGTCAATAAATATGACACCAGATCCGATAAACAGACTATTGATGAACATATACAAACATCTTATTCTTTAACTTTTTCATAAAAAGTTCTTTTTTCCATCATATTTCAATAAAAACAATAACCTTCCAAATACTGACTGTCTTTACCACATGCTTTTGTTTTTTGGTCTGACTAGAAATGTTCTACAACCAAAGTTCAAAAGTTCTTTCGAATTGACAGAATCAAAATTCTGTCTACAATCCAATCTTTATACTCATTTTGTGTAATTATTCAAAAGCGAAATCTGATGAAATTGGTTTTTTGCTGATTAAAATTACTGGCCAATAATTTCATCTACAAATAATAAAATTCGTTTTCTGAAAGTTTTATTTCTTGTTTTTTGATATTTTTTATCATGTCCAGACATCGTGCTGTAAGAAATCTAGATTATGAACAAGGTAAAACCCCATCTTACAGTAACCAAATATAAAAAAATATCTATTCCGATTTTTAAATAAATATTTTAATTTCTCTTCATTCTAAAATTTCATTAATAGAACTCTACTCTGAAGAAGAGTATGATCAAGAAGAGAAAAGTGAAGAGGATCTAGGTAAAATAGAAAATCAAAGCCATTCAAGATGCTTATAAATTTGAAGTTTATCTTTTTCTTTTTTAACCGATTCTTTCTTTTTAATAGAGAAACTTGCAAGTGGTCTCAAAGCCATAAAGCAAATACTTGGAAAAGATCCCAAAATTAGCGACAAAGAAATCACCGACACCCTCTGGTATTATTATTTTGACCAAGAAAAAACAGTATCATATTTATCCAGTAAGTTCTTAAATTCATTCTTCCTATATTTTTAAATCACCTTATTGATTTCTATACAACTTTCAATCTTTTTCCAAACAGAAACTTATAAAATTGACGTGAAAAAAGGTACTTGATTTACATACATTTCTCGATGTTATATACATTATCTTATACTATTGCATAAAACAGAATTTTTAAAAGCAAATGTTATTAAAACATATTTATCATAACTTAAACTATTTTTGCGCAAATAATTCAAAAATCAGTAAGTGAAAGCTGTGTTTCTGAGGACATGAGGATGAGTGTTGATCAAAGTGGTTTAAAGAATTTTGATACAGATAAAATCTCTACTGAGAATCCTGTTCAAAAATTATCTTATAGCACATCAAATTTACCAAATATCAAAGGTACTTTTTCCAACCTAGGTTCAAAAGAATTGTTCAACACCTTCAACAGCTCTTTGAAACTAGATCAAAATCAGAAAAACAAACTTCCTTCTCTTTCAAACTTGAAAACTGAAAAAATAAATATCAACAATGCAACAAATAAACTAGGATCAATTAATCTCGATAAACTCAAAACTTCAGTAATAAATAAAAGCTCGCTTGGAAATAGTAACATTTCTAGCAAACCCTCTGTTATTTCTAATGCCCTAGCTGCTCTCGGAAACAAACCAAATACAAATATTCCTTCATTTAATAACTTTGGTTCACTGTTAACCCAAAATTCCAAGCCAAACAAAGAATTAACTCCAGGAGTTTCCAACAAACCAAGTTTTTTGCTTGAAAACAACTCGGTGTCAAATTCTTTAAAGCTACCAACATTAGCTACTAGAAATCCAGCTTTGGGAAACAAAAAAACGAACCTCGTTCATGCTAACTACAGTATCCAAGGAAGTCATTCTCACACCAGCAAAAGTGAAGTTACATCATCAATAGACAAATTACCTTTCGAAATGCGAAAACAAGCACAGAACAAACGAGATAAGGATGAACATTTTTTAACAGCACCAGAATCAGAGTTTGCACATTTCTTATTTGAATTTGAAAATAGTACTGGAAAAAACAGTAGTATAGATATTTCATACAATAGCAATGTTTATCAGAATAGGTTAGAGTACCTCTTGCGTTCAGAACCTTCTTTATTTCCCAACACTGTGTATACAAGATACAATGACCCATCACAAAACAGCAGCTTTTCCCACCCACACGACCAAAACACTTCCTCAAGTCCTTTAAACACTAGCCAAAATACCACTGATTGCAAAAAGATTCAAAAGAACTTGCTTCAAAATATAAATAAGACTACTAAACCAAATCTTGATTATTCTTTTTTAATTGTTGATATAGGCAGCTCAGCTAAAAAAGATGCAGTAAACAAAACATCTAAGCCAAAAAACAATCAACCTGAAACTGTAAACACCAGTAAATCATTTGGTAGCAGCAATCAAAATATAGAGTCAAATCTACTTCAAAATTCTAAAAATGGTAAAAAAACACCCAAAACAATTACTACCACCAATAATACTGTATCAAGTATTATCAAACCATTCAATTTTGATTCACTAAGCCCTGATGATATGGTATTTTTAGCACAAAGACAATCAGGAAAAGTGTTGGGAAAAGCTGGCACCAGTAAAGATGGTTTAAAGAAAGGTTCTAATGCAACAGGTAAATAACCGAATTCTCTTTATTTTTTATTGGCTTTTCTTTAATAACAGTCGAAAATCGTTTTTATAATTCACCCCTTAAAAATCAATAATCAGCCAAAGAAATATTTTGCCAATGTAATAAGCAAACTGATTTTGGTTGATAGATTTGCCATATCTCAATAACTTCCTCCATTATTTGTTCTTCAATATGGAGAAACTTTTGTTTTCACAATAATTTCATTTTTTAGGAAAAGATATAGTAGATATCAAACAGGTACAATCATTGAGTTTGGATCCTGATGTTGCAGATGTAGATCCAACTCCCAAAACCACAACCAAAAAAATCGACATCATATCAGAATACAAAAAAAGAAATCCAGATGAACTCAGATTAAGCCTTGTTGTAGTTGGTAAGTGAATAATCAAAAATATTGACTAACAAAAGTGTTGATAAAAATTTTGGAGTTTTAATTAAATGACTAAAAAAACCTTTTATTTTTAAAGGTCATGTTGATTCTGGTAAAAGTACTCTTATGGGAAGGTTGTTATATGACCTTGGTAAAGTTAATAACAAAGATATGAGGAAGTTTGAGAGAGATTCCGAATCCATAGGAAAAGGATCTTTTGCATACGCATGGGTTCTTGATCAAACAGGCGAAGAGCGCCAAAGGTAATAACTATTCAGATATTATATCAAATAATTTTATACTTACGATCAACTCCGTAAAGTATTCCTTCCTTTGATACTGTTTGTATCAAATAATTTTTAACTTTCCTTGCATTTCTGGTTAAAAAGACAAAAACATTCAAAATTCAACACTAAATAATATATTTTCTGAATATAAACTAAATAGAGGTGTTACTATTGATGTAGCAACAAGTTCTTTTCAAACAAAAACTAGGTCTTTTACCCTACTGGATGCTCCAGGACATCGAGATTTTATACCAAATATGATATCAGGAGCTTCACAAGCTGATGCTGCAATCCTTGTTATTGATGGATCCAAAGGTTCTTTTGAATCTGGGTTTGAACGTGACGGGCAAACGCGGGAGCATGCCATGCTTGTGCGTTCTTTAGGAGTAAAGTCGCTTATTGTGGCAGTCAATAAGCTTGAAACTTGCGATTGGTCAAAATCTAGATTCGATGAGATAAGATCAAAATTAAGTCCATTTTTGCAATCCTGTGGATTTTCAAAGCTTGATATTCGTTTTATTCCAGTTTCTGGGTTGAATGGAGTTAATCTGACAAATCGAGTAGATCACAAAAGCTTCTCTGAACTTTCCAGCTGGTATAAAACGCCATCATCTAAAAATGAAGAATCAAGTAGTAACTTGAAGGCACAATCTGTTGCTATCGAGTCCGGGCCATGTCTTGTTGAATTATTGGATACATTTCCTTTACCAAAAAGAGAAATAGAAAAACCTCTAAGAATTCCCGTCACAGATTTTTTCAAAGGTGGAGAGTTTGGTTCAACTGGAGGTGGATCCAATGTCAGTATTTGTGGGCGTGTTATCCAGGGATGTTTCCAAATAGGCGATAAAGTTATGCTTGTTCCTAGTGGAGAAACGGCAATTGTGAAATCCATTAATGTTGATTACAATTCTGAGGACTATGCAGTTGCTGGAGATTCTGTTATAGTGATGTTATCTGGTATCGATATATTGCAATTCCATGTTGGTTCAATGATATGTCCACCTCAACATTCGGTCAGTAGTGTGACTAGATTTATAGCCCAAATAGCAGTTTTTGATACACCAATACCGATAACCAAGGGGTATAGTGTAATAGTTCATGTTCTTAGTGTCAACGAGCCGGCTTTTATAAACAAGTTGATTGAAATTATTGATAAAAGTACTGGTGCAGTTCTGAAAAAGTCACCTAGACATATTCCGAAACTGAATATGGCGACTGTAGAAATTACTGTGGAAAGACCAATCCTTATAGATCTCTACAAGAACAGCAAGGAGATGGGGCGCATAACATTGAGGAAGAATGGAATTTCGATTGCGGCTGGAATAATAACAGGACTGTTTTCAAACTAATTAATTGAATTTTCTAAAGCAATATTTTCGAATTCTTTATAGACAATTTTGGAAGGTTTGATTTACAAACTTGCATTTTTTTTGTTCTTTACAAAGACATTTAATTCAATAATAATAAAAGGTTCTATAACTTATTGATGTCTATTGAAATCAAGGTTATAGTAAATATTTTGTATAAAGAAAATGTTCTTTTAGTTTTCCGACAGAAACTGATATAAAAGAACAAGGTCCCTTTGACACAAAACATCAAAATTCATATCTTGCTAAAAAATGGATTTTGTAAATTCAAAACCCAGGGTAGAAAAATATATTCACAATATGGGTTCTGAGGAGTATGAGGGTAAGGGTGAGAGGAGGTCTGTAGTGCAACTACATAAATGTTTGGAATGGATTAAGGAAATAACGAGATCAATTACATCAACAATTCTAAACTTGGAAAAACCGAGGATGATTAGTGAAAAAACAATAAAGGGGTTGGTTTTTGATCATATGGGACCAAACAGTATAGTTTTCGGGGATACTAAAGCTCCCGTATTTCCAACAAAACTTCATGCTGATTGCCCAGGTCCAGAAACTTGTGAATTGGATATTCTTTTTGAAAATTCCGTAAACAACCACTATCAAGGACTTTCAGACAAAACATTGAATTCTATGCAAAAATTCAATCAAAACCACATTTTTCCAGAAATTTATATGAATGATTATGGTTATGAAAACAATAAAAAGGCATTTTCTGACAGTTATATTCAGTATCCAACAACGAATAATGGTGGTAGTATGGAAGCAGATATTGATCACAGAAACAATGATATTGAACCAAAAGGATTTAACGAAATCGAAGCGAGTTTTCGATACTTGGAATCAAAAGCTATAAGGAATTCACAAAGCTGGCTATTGATTCAATATATATTTCCAAACATATTTCTGGAATATGCCAACATTGTTCTTGGGCACGATGTAACAAGTGGTTTGTTGTCACCAAAAGACATCTATTCTCGTTATCTTTCCAATAGATACTCGACAACTTGCAAAAACGAACAAAGTAAAAACCAGATTTTGGACCCACAATCCATCCAGAAACTGGTGGAACATGCCGAACTCTCATTGGAAAGATTTTATTACAATGTCAGTATAAGTTTGAACGATTGTATAGTCCAAGAATATTAATCATACATTTATAATTTATACTAAATAAAAATATGTGATCTATTTGACATAATTACCAATTCTGGATTTTTTTTGCCCTAAACTCTGGTGAAAAAATCGATTTTCGACTTCCAACATGTAAACCTTCAGAGATTTTGTCGTAAACAGCAGTATAATGTTCTTTTGATGCCTTGGAAAGAATATCATACCAATCAAGTGCGTTTTGAGGAGATGGTGTTTTGAATATAGTTGATTTTTTTGATGTGATATCATAAATCTCAAAGCATTCGGGACCAGAGAATATTGAGGTTGTGTTGCTTGAATGCTTTCTTATAACTATATCGCAAAGATCAATTGGATAGCGGTATGGTGTGTACACTTGTAAGTTCCCTTTGCGCTCGACTGTACTTAACAACAACATATCATTAAACAGAAAAGCATATAGTTTCTTCCTTGAAGATAGTTTTACAAGAGGACCCTCAAACAAAAACTTTCTTTTACCCAAAACTAACGTATCCCGATTCAAATTATCCAAAAACGTTTGGGGAAAGCCGTTAGCTAGCTTCTTTAACACACTCGCCATGGTATCATTCAAATCCACCATTGTTGACCGTTTGTCAACCTCTGATGCTACACTCTCAAAGCTGATGATAGCTGAAGACAAGTCAGAATAATCCGGATTTGTTTCCAAGGTGTACCTTAGAATTGCCTTTAAAAGCAAATTATATCGTGTAAGCCTTTGAATTGGGAGAAATAGGTATGTGTCAAACGGAAGCTTTTTAGTTTCGGGATTGGATTCACATGAACTTATTGTATCCAGTAGCTGATTAGTTTGGTGGGGGTATTGCGAAACAAGTGTCTTTTTCGAAGCCTCACACTTCTGTTTAATATTATTTAGAAAACGGATGGCCTTCATGTAATTTATAGAATAGCTGGTATATACATCAACCAGATCTCTAGAAATTTCTTCAAGAGCTGTTCCAATTCTGATAGAATCAAATATATCTAGAGATATCAACTCATCACCACTTAAACTTGTATTTGAATCAGAACTTTTGGATGAAAGATCAGAACTGTTAGAATTAACCGTTTTTAAAGGTTCGTTTATAATAGTCTGGTCCAAAATATGACTATCGCCATTGGTTGTATTCAGTAATATATCACAACTACTAAGTGTACGTTCCTCGTTGTATTGGTTTGAAAACAAATTGTTCCCGACTTTTGTTTGTTCGTTGTTCATATTTATGCTTTTACGAGCATGTTCAGATGATAAGAATTGAGATTTGCTTTGGTTGAAGTTTTTGAATTCAGTTGGTCTATAGTATTCTGTACTCGATAAAGGAATGCCTGTTGAGTTAGAACGAAGTTTTCTTGGTTGCCCAAAAGATTCGTGGACATTAGTGACAGAAATCTCAGAATTGATCACATTTGATTTGTTTTCATTCAAATAACCTTGGAATTTATTGACATTAAAGGAATTATGTTTGATGGAGTTACTTTTTTCAGAAATCAAGCTATTTCCGGGTGGGCTAGGCGGTTTCAATGCAGGTACGAATCTGGTAGGTTTGTATCCATTTTGATAAGCTGGATGTCTTTGTGCAAGTGGATACATACTATTTCGTTTATTTTTGACTTTCTCTACTTGCTTTTTGTCACCCATTATTATGACCTTTTTTTTTTCATTTGTGTTTTTGGAGGCAGAAGGTGATACTGAAACAAGATTATAAAGTTCTTTGGAGCTTGAAGTTTTATGAAATTGCATTGCTGGTTCTAAGATACCTTCTAAAACACTGCACAGTCTAGCACTGGCTGCAGCAATGGTGTGAATATTTCCAAAAATTGTTTCCACAATATCACTATCAATTAAAATGCTGATCGGTTTATAAAAAATCTAAATTATTAAAAACAAATCACGTATTAGTATACACAACCTTAAAGCATTAAGAAATAATCTATGTTGCTGAAGTGTTTTTTTACCTCTAATAAAATGCCTATATTTCCAGCATATGATATTTCAGTTTGATATAGTTCAAGAATAGCTTCCCTCCTTTTTTTCATGCGACTGATATTTTTTTTGTCATGGCCAAAATCAACTTCACTGGGAGAATTTGAGGCAGTTATGTTCTTATATATAGATGGGTCTGAAGAATTTCTGTTAGTGTGATCATTGTAATAACTATTGATAGTAAGTACAGTTTCTGACTCTTTAGGGAGTTTGTTGATAGATTCTTCACTAAAATCTGAATATGTAGTAGTTTTTGTTTCACTGTAATGTTGATTATCGAACATTTGATTTTTATTTTCCTCTGGTTCCAAATGTTTCTTTTGTTCAGAATTTTCATCATTTGTGCTATGATCTATCATTTCCATATGAAAACTCATTCTTTTATGGAAGTCTTCCTTTGAATAAGCTAAACTTTCAAAGAATTTGGTGTTTTCAATTTGATCTCTGCTGTATCGAGAAAAACTAGGTTTTTTTGTAATCTGACTGTTATCAACGAGCTCATTCGTACTTTTATTGAGGTTGGAAATGTTTAGAAGTAATGAACTTCTACTTTTATACATATTTTCCTGACTTTTACTATTCTTAAGCTTGTTATTTTGTGAAAAAGGTTCAACGTGTTCATTTTTATAAGAACGTTTTTCAGAATTTCTAGAGGAAAGTGAATGTGATTTCTCCGCCCTGCGGTCAATATCGCTCAACGAATTTTCGATATCACTTGGATTTGTAAATGATATGAAAGGCACTGTTTTATTATTGATTTTAGTTGGTTCATTTTCTGAATCAGAAGAAAATTCCATCTCAATCAATGGTAGATTCGATAGTTCATTTTCATTCAACGAAAATATAGATAATCTTTCTTCCTCTAAAGGTAGAATCTCACTGGTCTCATCAATCTGCTGAAAGCTCCCACTCAAACTGTTTTTTGACTTGAAATACAAATTATTTTGTGAATTATACTCAGATTCTTTAATAGGCGAGCCATGTTCATCACCTTTAAAAGTTTTATGTAATTCGGTACCATCAAAATCGTTTTCTTTGACCTGTATTTCATGGATATCATCATTAGAATCTTTGTTAGTATTGTTAAATTTTTGGGTGCCAAAGGGACTGCAAGAAATTTCTGGTTTAGTATTTGGAGCTAGTCGAACTGAGCTTGCTCGTGTTGGGATATTTTGACGCATATCTTCATCACCATAAGTTTTTCTATGCAAGTATTCATATTTATTATTAGTTGTTATTTCATTGATCCTTTGATTTGATGATAAAGGTGTAGTTCTATCATGTTCAGACAGGTTTTTGGAAGTATTATTTAAATCATTTTCACTGGGAGTATTCTCATCAGCGCAATTTTGTGAGAAAAAAGCTTGAAGTTTTTTAATGTCGATTTTCGGTCTAGGTGCTTTGGGAAGTGGGGGTGGAGTTTTCTTTTCTGTGTAAGGTAAATGGTTGTATATTCCAGTAAAAGTATTACGTTTGTATGTATTTGTGGAATCTGTGATCAAGGTATTATCATATTGAGGTTTAGGAAAGTCATAAGTTATATTCTGGTAATCGAAGTGTTTAGGTTGTTTGTTATGAGGGATTTGAGGTAATGGGCGTCTTATTGGAGATGTTTTGGGTGATGGTATCGCAGGAAGAGGCCTTTTTGTTAATGAGGGTATAGATACTGTATTTTCACTGGTTTTGGCCATGTTTGCAAGCTCAGATACTTTTGTATCTTCCTTACTGTTAATATCTAGAGTTGATGTAGCAGGAGTAGTTAAAACGGGTTCTCGTACTGTATATTTGGGTATTGGTATCTCGGGAAGAGGTCTTTTCGATATTGAGGAGAAAGTTGTTACACTATCTGAAACACTTTTTGCATTTTCAGTCATGTATGCGGGTTCAACCACATTTGAGTTCTGAATGTTGTCGTTGTTTACGACTGGTGTATTGGGGATTAAAACAGGACTAAGCATAGTATGCTTAGATGGAATATAAGTAGCTGTATTTATAGGATTTTCTATAAGTGGAGTATCTTGTGGCACACTATCAGTTTCTATAACAGATTTTGTGTTTACATTATCTTGGATCTTACTTTTGCGAATGGCGGGTATTTTAGGTAGAGGACGGTGGTACCTTTTCACTGTTACAGGTTTATTGTTGGCACTTGAATTATTTTGTACAAAAGGTTCGACAGGCTGAGTTAAAGAATTAGGAGCATTTAGATGATTTTTTTGAATCGAGCTGTTATTTATAGACTTTTCTTCTTCAAAATCATCTATTTTAGCAACATCGCTTTGGGATTTGGTGTTCTTTATATCATTCTGATCGTCGTTCGTTTCGGCTTCAGAAATTGTTTTTACAGGTGTATTTTCTATTGGTATTTTTTTCTCGAAACCATTAAAATCAGATAAACTTTGAGAATTTTCTATTTCTTGAATATCAGTATCACTGGGGGTGTTTGTATTTATGTCTTTATCATTTGTGTCATCGTGCTCCTCGGTTTTGATGTCAGTGTTCAAATCTGTGTGTTCATCTTTGTCAGTTTTCACGAGATCATTTGAGGGGATATTTTCAATGTTTGGAATAGCGTCAGTACTATGTATACTTTCACTTTTTTGATCTTCTGGTTCTTTTAACTGATTGCTGTTTGCTTCCATAGATTTCCTAGCTTTTTGGAAGTTTAAAAGTTCAGAGGAAGTTTTCATCCAAGTTTTCTGGCGAGATAACAATCTTATAAAGTTTTCGTCTTCGTCAATTTCACTACCAGAATCTAGAATATTTTTTATATAGTTTTTTTCTTTGGTGAGTAGAGACTCAGAACTTTGAAAAGCGACTCTTTTTCCAAAAGCATTGTCAGGG
>MBFT01000158.1:24940-41128 GCA_003086725.1 Furculomyces boomerangus | reverse complement strand
GAAAAAATAGGATAACCAATAATATTATTTTTAAAAGGAATATCTATATGTTTGAGCATAAAAACAATGATATGGTTGTTTTTTGAGAGGCCCTATTTGCTTGGCTCACCGGCAGCTGTGTCAAAAACAAAACAAAAAAAAAGTTAGTATAGTTTTGAAAATGTTTAAAATTTATGAAATATAGTCTATTGTTTGAATAGTTTGCTGAGTTGAATAATGTTACAAGTAACATAGTCAAATATTTGATTTCTTACCCAGTTCCTTTTCAAGGCGGCGTTGTTTGACATCCCAATTATAAGTGCGAGCAGTGTCTAAAAAGTGTGTATTAGTATCATTTTATAAAGAAGTAGTCAATTGGTTTTTAGAGAGTTAAATGTAGTATATCATCGAATAACTCTTAAAGGCAGTAATAAGGATCACAGATGATGAATCGAGTTGAAAGTGAAACTCTTAGGTTATAAATATCTGGGGAAAACAAAAACTTACTAACTTCCATGGTGGTTATTTGATCTCTAAGAAAATCCAAGTCTTCAATCGCGTTCTCCAAGCTTTGTTTAGCTGAAGAAAGCTTTGCAGATAAAAGTTGTTGGGCTTCTGAAATAGAGTATTCAAGCATTACATTTGCCTAATAAATTTAAGTGTATAAAATCATTCATTAGTGAGATCTAGCTATTTCTCATTGATGTCAACTTTTTGTTGATTCTGGAGTGTTATTAAAATAAGGTTTAAGAAGTTATTGAATATTACCCCAAGCCATAAGCACACTTTTTCAGGCTGTTCAATTATTGCATTGGCGTAAAGCGTATCATGAAGTTCAAAAAGTGTAGAGATTGGTTCCTCAGTATTCTAAAGGTGAGAAAGACAATGTTTGAGTGAATATAATTGTTTTTGAAAATATGTTTAATAATTGCGATCATGAGGATTCTTACGGTTCTTTCAGCGAGATATTCAACCATTTTTAATGATTTCTCAATTTCTGGTATTTTATCCTCCAGCCCTTGACGTCTTTGTAGAGTGTTTACTTCCATAAATTTGTATTTACTGTTTCATTTAGAAATGTAGAGATATTTTTAAATTGTGTGAACTTTTTATAATAAAGAAATTTAGATATTTACTTGATTGCTTCTGTAAACTTTTTTAGGGTTTCTTGTACTGAATTATTTTTGGAGATATAATCACCAATGTCGCTCTAAATAATTTTTCAAGAAATTTGTGGTTAGTAAATAATAATTGTCTGATTTTCAAGTAAATCTTTAAATGAAGATTATTCTTTACTAGGAATGGAGCTTTTGGAATTCCCCGAGGATTAGTTTCCATTTTCAGAATTTGGAGATATAAATATTGATTTCGAGAAAGATCAAACCAAAGTGTAAAAGGATTTATGCTTATGTTACAGTAAATGTAAAAAGTCGAATTTAAATTTGAGAATTAAGCAAGTTTGATCAGATTGTAAATGAACAACAGAAACAAATTTCTGGTTTTGATGGAATTTATCTTGAACAACCATTTGTTGGTTCAAAAAAAAGCTTTTCAATTCATTGGACAGAAATATAAAAAATTCATTGGGTAAAACATATTTTAATGAGTAATTGTTATTTGGAAACAGGCGTTTTTTGAGAGAAAAAAGCAGCAAATAAACACAAGAATAAAGTCATTTTTTTTTGTTCTTTTGTAGCTTACAAACACAAAGTCGCGTCTTGAGACACTTCAACAGATTGATCAAACCTTTTCTATTAATCCTTAAACCAATTCATTATAACGCCTTTACTGCTGGCATTTTGTACATTATTTTTATCCTTTTCTATCAAACCATCGCCCTAGATTTCCTGTTTTCCACAATTTCCATTTCTAAAGGTACCATTCTTCAATTTATTCACTCAACTCTCCACAACAACCAAACAAGAAAAATCATTGTTGCTTGATTTTTAACAGCAAAGATCAACACGCTCTACTCAAAAAGCGTTTCAGAATCCAAATTAATAACAATGAGCAACAACATCCCAAATTCTAGTAGCCAGACATTTGGTGACGCGTATAACGCAAACAATGTTTATAACCAGAATTCCTTGTCAGCATCTCCCAACCAAATAAATAATACCGGAATAGACTTTGATCAAAGAAATCCAAAAATTGCCAACCCAATCACTGCGCAAGTATCACCCAATTTCCTCCAAGCTCAATTCGAATCTCCACAAAAACCTCAAAAAACTCCTGATATCCAAATAACAGAAAACAACATTCCCAGTTGGATCTACAAAAACCCACCCCCAACTACAAGCGAACAAAGTATTAACAACCAAAATAGCTTAAATATCAATACACCCCAAAATACATCAAATAACTATTTGAATAATGCTACAGGAAATAACAGTGATAGTAATGCTTTTTCTGAAAAAACTCCAAGTGAAAGCAATTCCAATGTAAATCCTCAAAAAATCTGTCCTCTAAAACTTAGAAAGATGTATCAAATGCAACAATTTCTAAAAGCACGACAGAATAGAGTAGTTTCCCAAGGTATCCCAGGTGAATCATTTAATAGCAGCAATACTCAAACCAATAAAGCTGGAAATTCATTTATTCCGAATTTCAATGCGGCTCTGGTAAATCCTGCATCACTGACTCCCGAAGCCAACACTGATTTTTTGGGAGGTTCACCTCAAACTGAAATTAAAAGCAGTACTTCCACTAACCAACAAATCAATACCCAACAGATAGATACCCCAAATCCACCGTTTTCTATCAACGATTTTATGAACATTGGCCAGAAAGCTGTACTTTCAACGCAAGAAGATCCTATAAATCAATCTAACAGCAGTCTTATTGATCGAAACAAATCCAAATCCCCTTTAAAGCCCAACGTTTCTAATTTTCAAAACCAAGGAAGTGATATTGGTCAACAACAATATCAAATGAACCAATTAAGCGGTCTTCAAAATTTTCAACAACTTAGACAACAGTTATACCTGAACCAACTTACTCAATCGCAAAAACAGTCACTATTTAAAACACTTACGAATGCCGAATCTGGAAGTGCAACTCAAAATTTGAACACTACTGTGTCAGCTGAACTCGACAGTACTACAGAAAATCAAGAAATAAACAATAAAAGTGTTCAAGATGGGGCATTTCCCACACCAGGAAAGCAAGATGGCATAAATATCTATAAAAATTTAATCGGTGTGAATATGACTCAACAAAATGTAACTTCAGGAAACATTCAAACAAATATAGCAGCATTGATAGAGCAAAATAGATTAAATATCATACAAAGCGGTATTCGAGGCTCATCCTTTCCCAATGCCAACCAGTCTCAGCAACCAATGGATAGATCTTTTCAGGGTATAGGCAGTCCTAACCCTATACCTCACAATATTAATCCACAGATCTTCAATTCTTTGAAAGGGTTACAAAACAGTCAATCATCGGACATCAATTTAGGGGCGCTTGAGGAACAACAACTATCTAAAAACTTTGAGCAGATCTCTCAAACCCAACCTGTCAACACTAGCTTAAACTTACCAAATGATTTTGATAGAGTATCTGAAGTCTCTTCTAAGCTATCCCCAAAGTTAGAGAGCACAATTTCTAAAAAAAGAATAGAACGAAGCATTAGTAACACTATTCTTAATCCCAAAAAGATAAAAAAAGAAAATGATGTACTCCCAAGTGATTCAGGAAAAGACAATGAAATACACATCAAAAAAGAGTTTTCCAACTTTAAAAGCCCTTCCCTTGGATCTCCAAACCTTCCAGGAACTTCGCAAGTATGGACAACTAATAACGCCCCCCAGTTTGCAAAATCCTCAAACCAAGCCATCCATATTAACGAGATTAATAAGATTGATGAATCGAGCTTGAAACAGAAAATGGAACCTTCTGCTGAAGATCAAAATGTTCAAGAAAAGGCCAAAACAATTAAAGATGATACTTCTATTTACAGAAATACAAGTCAATCTACATATGATCAACATATATTTAATAGACTCACCAACAATACTGATACTACTCATGACAATCAGCCAAATCGTTCAGAATCGAGTATTAGTATCCACCATGCACATCACCCAATCGGCCCCACCATTATAGAACCCAGAAACCCAAGTAGAGAAAAATCATTATCAATTGCAGATAACAGCAATACCGATCCCATGAAACAACATATAGAGATGAAACCAAGTCTTTTTAATATACAGTATCTTACTCAGCTGCCAATTGAACAATTCAACAATGTTGTTATATCCATCTCCATGAGGTTAAGAGCAGAGCAAAAAGCAAAATTTGGTACAGACATGCAGGGGTCACAATTAGTCAGTTTACCTCAGCTAGATCCATACGGAATTGATTATAAAACAGTATTCATAGCGGTTTTATTGCAAGGAGGTATGGATAAAATTGACACATATCCGCAACAACAAAAAATACAAGTTTGGAGTGCAATTACAAAAAGTTTGATGGCGCCAAATGCGACTGCTCAACTCCAACCATCATTTCTAATTGGTTTGTATAAAAACTGGCTTTATCCTTTAGAAAGTATTGTGAGATATGGCAGAAATCAAAAATTCCAACACGTTCAGTTACCCAAATCAGGGCCCATGTCAGCTGTAAGCCCGCTACAAGAAACTCCTAGCTTTACAGATGAATCCAAAACTTTTCAAACTGTTTTTGGATCTACAGACAATATTGCAAAAAATTCTAAAATGGATGAAATCTCCCAAAACACATTGAATAATTCCATGGCAAGGCCCCAGAGTATAAACCTATCAAGTTCTTCTAATACTAAAACCTTGTCAACTTCACAAAGCACTCACAAAACCACAACCACAACTGCACACCCTAGCACTATACAAGAACAGTTTATCACTTCAAGCGGTGGTTCACACAATCAAGAATTTCCAGTTGCAGATACTACTAATTCTCAAAAAATCGAAACAAATAGTAACCAGGTTAAAAATCCAAATCAAATATCAAACTTGAGTCATATTCATCTTTCTGAAGCTGAAATTTTGGCTAAAAGAGAAGTTGAAAGTTGGGTTCCGCTGGAAAGAGTCGTGGATACAGTTGGTGGTGTTGATATGAGAGCAGCCGTAGATTTGCGTAAACCACAAGTACCATTAGGCGTCAGAATGTTCGAGCCATTCAACATGAACTTGCATTCAATAATAATGTCTTTGCAAAGCGGACTTCCCATTGAAATAAATAACGCTTTGAATGCTTTGTATTCATTTTCTGTTCACCAGAATTTTAAGGTCGTTTTAGAAAAAGAAGACCGTTTGTTTGAGGTGCTAATTTCCTGCTTAGAAAGATGTTCGTTTGAGGGTTTCAACACTGAAAACACTGTAAAAGAAGTACACGCTACAGAACTTTTTTCATATCCACTATGGTGCAAAATTCTTACTGAAGGTATTTTTGATTTCGAGTCTGCCAATGAAGCAACTACTTTTCAAAACTTAAACTTACAACCAAAAGATACATTTGATAGTATGTGTGATTATCATACACCAACAAACCTACCTGAACAAACTCAGAGTAATCTTAAAGGATCCGAAATCCAAACATCTATAATAGATGAAAAAAATGAATCAGGGCAAAATTTGATTGCTAAAGAAATTGAAAGCGACCAAAAAGTGCAAGATGCTAATACCAAAAATATTTCTAGCCTTGAAGAGTTTTATGGTGAGAAAAGTTCTGAGAACATACATTTTTCTACTGATAGAGCTTTGTTGATACTAGGAGTTTTCAGAAACTTGGCTTTTGCGGATAAAAAAAACTCATATGCCCTAGTTAAATCAAGTTACTTCCTGGAAACAATGGCTAGCTATCTTACCAACTTGAAGAAAGTTAGTAATGTCATTGTACACGATTATTACAACTCTATCAAAAATCGTGAAGAAAAACTAAGCGTTGAATTAGGAGACATTGGTATCCATGACAGTGACCAAGCTTATACTAAAGATACTGAAAAGTCTAAAATTACACCAGAACCCAAAACTTGTAATAGCAAGAACGAAAATAGTTTTTTAGGACTCCCTGAGAAAATAAACAACTTGGACGCCAAGCTGTTTTTTGACTCTAACAAGACAATTAGTACTGGGAGGCTACCCATCTGGCACTGCCTAATTGAAAGTTACAAATCTTGGCTCTTGATTTTGGCTAGTATTTCTAGTAATATCGATCTTTCTAAGCTCCCTTCATCAATGTGTACTGTGATTATTGAACTGATTGAATTTTTCTTCAACAAGGATTCATTATTCCCCATTCTTAACTTCTGTCCCTGTATAAGTTCTTCGTCCAGTTCTCAAGATACTGACCCAAGACCAAATAGAAATTCAAAGTATCAAAAAACTGACTATGCTTCTATTTATTCTCTTTCAATTCTGGCTAACCACAACACACATTTATTTTCTGACTCTGCTATTTTGAATTCTAAATTAACAACTAGTCGTGGAGCTGAAATGGCGAAAGACAAAGCTGCCCAGGCTATGTTCATAAAGAGCAATGGCCTCTCAGGATTAGTTCAAAACCACGAATTCATTGGGGAACACTCGTGTTATTATACTGCGTTAGCACTTGATTGTCTAAGCCAACTTTTGCTTTTGGAGTCTAACCGTGAAGTTATTGCATCAAACTGTTCAGAGTCTCTATGTCGATTAGTTGACTGTATAACTATTCTTGTTAGTGGAAATCTTTCTAATACTACTAGGGTTGGTGAAAACGATGAAAACATAAATAGTGATGAAGTACATGGATTAGAAAATGGCAGAAACGACCCAAGATCCAATCCAAATACAGAAGCTTCATATGCCCAGTCAAATCACAATAAAAATCAACCATCAAGCCAACTTAAAAATCCTGTAGAAAGTAACATTATTTTCGGGTTTGGTTTACTTGGCTCACCTTCACTTTCTTTAATGTGGACAAGTATGGGACTACTCGTTCTATCCAATCTTTTTTCTTATGAGGAGTCAGATTTTATAAAGTCTGCGTTTTTTAATCTCCAGCCTGATACACTTATAAATAGAAACTCTATTCCAAGGACTCCAAACTATGCCATAGGACAAAGACAATATAATAACTTTGAAGCCGAACAAATAACGAGATTCCCTATGCCATTTGTTCTTAAAACCGACTCACCACATTACCTTGAGCTCCTTAATGATCTGCGATCAAAAATTTCCTCGGATTATGTATTTGTTCACTCAATGTTGACTTTACTGCTAGGGAGCTTGAATTGCTACATTTATGTTAACCTAACTACCAGGCCAGAAAACGCTAATGCTACTGGAGCATTTCTCAATATGATGCAGAACAATATGGGTGGATATGGACATGTGCCTCAGGCTGATTTTTGGCTTGGTATGGGTGAGCGCTCGGCTCGTATTCTTCTTTCCTTCAGAAGTGGAAATGAAATGTTTTTCCACAGCACTTTTGAGTCTACAGTTGTGGAGTATATTCTGATGCAATCTGGTAGGCTTCCAAAAGGCTTTGTTAAATTGTTGTATGAACTAGTTTCTCCTCCAATTCTATAATTTTGAGTTTAAACTATCAAAATAGAGTTTACTTTTTATACTAAACAATACAAACCAATGGGTGAACGATTAGAAATAAATCAAAATGCTAAATTTCCATGTTTTTGTTCTAAATCAGTTTTCGTTTTTGGTTGATATTCATACTTTTTACTTTTCAATTACTTTTTAGTTCAAAGCAGCTTAAGCTTACATCTTATTTATTTTCTATCACAAAGATTATTTTTTGAAAAATAGAAAAGCTTGAAATCAATTTGAGATGAGTTTCAAACAAAACGAAAGACCCGATCTAATTTTAGGTATTAAATCTAAATAGATACTCTCAGTTTGGTCCATTATACCTTTCTTCTAAGAGTTCCTTATTTTCACATGATTTGCAGATTTAATAAAATGTTTAAATAGATTCAACAACTCAACAAGGTTTCTGTTCTTTTGTAAAAGCTCTTCCAAAGGTTAGTACAAAACTTACTTGAAATCTAATAATTTCAATTCAAATGCTATAAAGCTTCGTGCGAGCTAATTGTCAAAAGAGAAATAAAATAAGGGGAATTAGTAAATGTTTTACTCACTTTTCCTTTTTTTAGACTGATGGAAAAACAATAAGACTTTTCGAAAGAGATAACGAGGTAAATATATTTTCGATTATATGTAGTATTTTTTATCCCACATGTTTTGTAATTTTCCCTTCTGCCTACTAACCTTTTTATAGAATTATTATAGTGTTCATGGTGAAGACGCTTATTATGTATCAAAAAAAGTTTATAAGACATCCACTGTAATAAAATTTCTTGGGGGTAATATTCAAGATGTTTATTTAATTTCTACCTTTGAAATACATCATCAAAAATCAAACCCGGTTCCATCAAATAACTCATTAACCATTTTTTGTTAAAAAATTCTTTGTTGAACTATGTAGGTAACGGAACTAAGGATAGCGGTTTACCAAGCTGTACCCTTTCTAAGTCGAATACAGAACTATTTTTGAGGCAAGTTTTACTCGAAGATAAACTCAGGGTTGAGATATGGGCTATATCAGAACCCAGAAAATCAGGTTCATGGAAGATTATAAAGAGAGTATGCTTTCGGTTTTTTTATCTTAAACTCATTGCTTGTAGAAATATTTTCTGAATATAACTAATCTTTAGGCATCACCAGGCAACCTTCAAGAAGTAGAAGATATTTTATTTTCAAATTCCGATGCCTCTGTTTCTTCAATAGTCATGGCAGTTTCCATATCTACCAGCAACAATCAAAGAGTATGAAAAACATTAACACTGAGATTATTGAAACTTCGTTCAATGTTCATATAAATTTCTTATACTTTAACTTTTTAAACTCTAGCTTGTTGGGGTGTCATTGGTTGATCTGGAATCCAGGGATATTAAAGTTTGTGAATTCATTGAAAATGAAATGTATACAAACTTGGAGGTATTTTTTATTCATTAATAATTTCTAGCTTTTGAGTTTAATTTAGTCGGTTCTAAAACTATCAAAATGGTTTAGTATATTTGCACCTTTTATTTTACTAAATTGATTTAAATTCTTTTTGTATTTTAGTCCTTGGCAATTCAAAAACAGATCAAGGAGTGCTTGGTTCTTTCTGATGAGGAGGGAAAAGATTTGGACTTGAAAAATATGAACACTATTTTACAACGATGTGGTTTGATGGTTACTCCTTGTAAAAAAAGTAATAGAATTAAACACTAGTAGACACTATTTATCAATTTCCAGAGGCAATATTGATATTCTTTTAAAATTTAGAACTTTTTAACACTTCAAACCTGGAACAAGATGCAAACAAACTTCTTGAAGGGGATATATCCATTTCTGCCATGGGTAATTACCACAAAAATTACAAGATATATACAACTTTAGTCATTTTTTGACAATAATTTGATTGTTTTATAGCTGAATCCGAGTTGAAGAACGCAATGGCTGCTCTAGCTTGTTCATTACACTATTTATCGGTAAGAAAGTTCGCTTTTTTTCAAAACATTTATTATTTAAACCACTTAAAATTTGCCTCAAATAGCTATTATCCGACGAAAGTTTCATTGGAACCTTCAAAATTGGTACATACAACTTGAACCAATATATGAGACTGGATTCGTCTGCAGTTGTTGCGCTGAATTTGGTCCCTTCAGCATCAGATGGTAAGTAATTTTCCATTTTAGAGCTTATATCACACATACTTGTATTTTATAATATTTAATACTTTTTTATAAATGAAATAGGTTCAAACAAAACTATGAGCCTTCAAGGTCTTTTGGATAGATGTAAAACTAGCCAAGGCTCGAGGCTTCTTGCACAGTGGATAAAACAACCTTTACTCGATGTTGAATCCATAAGTAATTACAAGTTTTACTTTATTTTAATTATCATTAAAATCAGATTATCATTTTTTTCTTCTGTCCAAATTTACCAGATATATATTTTTTCCATGATTTTATAATATAGCTGAACGACAAAACTTGGTGAAGTTGTTTTTTGAGAATCCAGAACTTAGAGAAAATATTCAGGTATTTAAAATTTCTTTATAATTCTTTTCAAACTCTGGTTAAAATGGGTTTTTCGGTATCAAACAAATTTTATAAATTGCTGGTTCAATATGAACTTCTAATTACGTTCTAATTAAATCTATTTTACTTGAACTTGTTAGAATACATATTTAAGATCGATTCCTGACCTTGCGCGATTATCCAGAAAGTTTGTAAAGGGTAAAGCTAACCTTCAAGATGTGGTTCGTGTATATCAAGCGGTCATCAAACTTCCTGGCCTTTACGATTTGCTGTCACGTGTGGAGTCAGAGTATTCTGATATCGTTAAAAAATTCTACACCGAGCCATTAAAGGTAACAGCTAATCATTTTTGAAACATCTATAAAGCGTTTTTACTTGACTTAACTAACTTTGAAACTTTTTGGAATTTTTCAGAAATACATTGAAAGTACTTCTCAATACCAAGAGATGGTTGAAGCTACCATAGATCTAGAATTATTAGAAAGCCATCAGTATGTCATGAAAGCAAATTTTGATGAGACTCTACAAAGTAAGTTTAAGGTGTAATTAATCTCTATGCCTTTTAAAATTCCATTAACATTCTAAAATTATTGTTTAATCTCTAATTGAATAATTAGATCTTAGAGAGGAAATGAACGATGCGATGACTCTAATGATTAAAGAGCAAAACAGAGTTGCAGAGAATCTTAGAATGGAAGCTGAAAAAAAACTTAAGCTTGAAAAATCCAATTTGTATGGATACTGTTTTAGGCTAAGCAGAACGGTACTTAAACTTTAATTATATATAACAGCTTTTGTTTTACTTTTTTCAATAATGAACTTTATCTTTAGGATGCATCATGTATTAGAAACAAACAGGCACAATATCCTGAGCTAGCCACACTGAAAAACGGAGTATACTTTACCACATCTACGCTTCGCAACGAAAGTAATAGATTTCAAGATTGTTCTATTAGTTATGATAAGACACAGTCTACTCTGGTTAAAGAAATACTTAAGATTGCAGGTAATTTTTTCACTATTTCAGAAACTGTCTATAATAACTCGCGAAATTATATTGCCTTACATTGTGAATAAGAATTACAATTTATGATTTGTTCGGTTTGAATCTAATTCTTTATTGAAATATATAATAGCTTCATATTCTCCTGTTTTAAGTGCTTTGAATACAATAATATCACACCTGGATGTCATTGTTAGGTATGGAACTTTTGTTTCTTGTGAGTTTGATCAAACTGAATTTTTTATTTTTTTAGTTTTGCATTTGTATCTGCAACAGCGCCTATTCCTTACGTATGCCCTGAGATAAATGTTGATTCTAGATCTCTTATTCTTAAAAACTCGAGACATCCTTGTCTTGAAGTTCAGGATGATGTCCACTTTATTGCAAATGATGTAGACATTATAAAGGGAGAATCTGAATTTATTATCATTACTGGACCAAATATGGGAGGAAAATCTACATATATAAGACAAATAGGAATGATATCACTCATGTCACAGATAGGTTGTTATGTTCCTTGTGATTACGCACAAGTATGTATTTTTGACAGTATTTTGGCCCGTGTTGGTGCTGGTGATGCTCTTTCGAAAGGAATATCAACTTTTATGGCAGAGATGTTGGAAACCGCATCAATATTAAAGGTATGGAAATATATATTTTTGGGGGTTCAGTTTTCTTCAATTTATAGCAAGCTTGGTTTATCGTGTGTTTGTTTATTTAGATTCTAATATTTCTCCTTATAATAACTGTTTTGGAAAACAACATTTAGATTGCTTCTACCAATTCTCTTATTATCATTGATGAGCTCGGGAGAGGTACAAGTACATATGATGGGTTTGGACTAGCTTGGGCTATATCAGAGCATATAATTTCAAAAATAGGGTGTTTTTGTTTGTTTGCAACACATTTTCATGAACTAACAAACCTTGAGAAGGAACACAATGTTGTTTCAAATCTTCATGTCTTAGCCAGCACTGATGAAGGAGAAAACAACAACTATGATATTACTTTATTGTATAAAATAGAAAAGGGTGTATGTGACCAGAGTTTTGGTATTCATGTGGCACAGCTTGCAAAATTCCCGAAATCTGTAGTTAATCTGGCCAAGAGAAGAGTGGAAGAGCTGGAAACATTTGATGCAAATTCAGAAACCATAAAAACTGTCAATAACACTGTTGAAAATAGTAAAAAGTTTCAAAGTGATAGTAGGGTTTCGTTTTCTAGGGAGGATATTGAATCAGGCTCACTTTTCATTGAAGGTTTTATGAGGGAATTTGCTGAAATAAGCGGAATAAAGGAGATGGATGGCACTGAGGTAGCAAAACACGTAAAGAAACTACAAGAAAAATACGCAAGTATAATTGAAAAAAACCCTTATGTCCAATATATTATCAACTCTTATTGATTTTCATAAATACAACCCTTAAAATTAATTCAATTCCAAATAATTTTCCTTTTTTTATACTCAGCATTACTAATTCTAATGGAGAGAATCAAATTATATCCAGATTACAAAAAGATAAATGGCAAGTATAAATCTTGTAAATTTAATGAATTAGATTCTTAATCTTGTATAATTCTATAATAGAAGAAACTCATGAAAGGTTAATTTCAGGAGAGTATGGAGATTCCATCAGAGGTAAATTTACCAATCCCAGAATTTCCAACTACAATTATAATTTTAGAGATTTTGGTACCTATTGAAGATCTGAGTGATGTACTATTAAAGGATAGTTATAGAACATGTTTGGAAAACAACATGTTGGAAATCGTTGCTTTTGAACTGATGAAACAGATTGAAAACGAAGAAAAACAAAGTCATCCACTCAGAAGATTGCTTGAGGTTCTGCTAAATGAAGACAACACATTAACTGATCTGAATCTTATCGATAGAAATGGTGTACAGAATGATATTACAATGGATATAATTGAAAAAGTACACGTAAGTGCATCTTTTATCCACAATTCCACAATACGACTAAAGTATACTTTTACGCTATTTTTATTTTCTTTTTATCAGCTTTAACTTTATTTGGTTTAGGACATACTCTCAAGCACAGAAGAGGTTATCTATAGATTAAGAACTACAAGAGACAGGGTAATCGAGATCATAAAACAAAGATCTCAACTGAAATTAAAACTTGAGAAAGCTGTTAAATATAAAAATCAAAACTAAAGATTTTTTTTAACACCAAACAGTTCTTCAAGCTTTTCCTGTGGATATGTATCTATAATAAATGAATTTTTGACAGTACGCTAGAGTAAAAAATAGTATTTTATTTTATTTTCGACTGTTGATTCAAAATTATCAAAACCTATTTGAATGAAATGCTATACTGGATATTTTATTCCAATTTATCTTTCTACGAGGTTGTTTACACTTTTGTGGTTCTCTTTTCAAAAGCGGAACAACTGATGGTCTAAATATATTGGAAATTTTAAAGTTTGAAAATAATTAGTGTTGCATTTCTTACCTTCCATGAGCACAATGTAAAGGAAAATTACATCTAATAAGATTCTTTACAAGAGAATCGCATTCCTGGTTACTCAGTGGGTCATTAAACTTTATTGCACTTCTGCAAGCTATCGACTCCATCAAAAAAACTAGTGGTGGGGGGCAAAACCTAAGCATGTCAAGCCAAGGTCGTGTTGAGTTAGTGTTTGTTTTCCGAAATGGCAAAGTCTCATTAGCTTCAAGGGCAAGCTGAAAAGGTTGGCTCTCAAGCCAACTGCAAATAGATGGGAATAGTTGTGAAAGTAGAGATTTCGATTTATTTTTATCTCTAGCTATTCGATTGTAGAATATACCGGGAACGCTGAGAAGAAGAAAAGTGGAGCTTTTGCTATGGTTTCTATTGTAGTCATTATCGTAATGGTTATAAGTACATTCACGATCCTCACCAGTATTTGTAGTTTTAGAATCTCCAGGAAATTTTGTGTCCATATCTGAAAAATAATCCTTTTCTTTTATAGAAAGTTTGGGGTTGTATGAATACAGGATCATATCAAATCCCCAGGCTTTGAGCGCTGAAAGATATGTTATAATAAGTTCTGAAACTACAGAATCAAAGGTTAAAAAAATTGGTTCTGAAAGGTGTACAATTCCTGTTGTTTCAGTAGTTTGAGAACAGCTTTCTTGCATTGTATTGATGGGTTTCTTTTCATTAAAGCTTGAATCGACTTTGGTTTCGCAACAGGAGCTAAACATATGTTCATGGTTCGAGTCTGTGTTAGTTCTAAAGCTGCTATGATTATTCGGTTGTGGTTCATTAGAGTTTGTAAACTCTTCGTGGGAAAAATTGGGTATTTTATAATCAGTACTATCTAACGGGTATGGTAAACTTAATAACTGTGATCTTGCCAAGTTTAGAACAGCTTCATAGTACTGATTTATTATATTCTCCAAGCCAACTCGCTCATCTGCAGCATGTTGGTCTATCGCTATCAAGTCGATTTGTTGTGTTGATGGGTTTTCTGTATCTTTTGATATACAGTTTATCGGTTTGCATAATATGAACTTTTTGTCTAGTTGTCCAATAACACGAATGTTATCTAGAGTTTTTTTGGTAAAGTTCAGGCTTTGTAACAAGGTTGTGGTGATTCTGTTTGGGATTTGGTATCTTCCTGGGTGTTTGGTAATTTGGCTTTGATGAAAATGATTTCCAATTGGGTATACAGGGTTGTTCCATTTGTTATATAGCTGCTCAAGGGTAAGCTTTTGATATTTGTCCTCTTTTATAAATTCGCTAATACCGTTTGTTTCTTGTTTTGAGAGAATATTGGAGAATTTTTGAGTTCCACAATTTCCTGTTGGATGTATTGGATAATTTCCAAACACTTTTCCAACAACTTTTTCTTGGTTATCTGATGTCTTGGTCTTCTTAGTCAAAACTTTGCTGTATGGAGAAACAGACTTTATTCCATTATTTAGAATGAGGTTTGTCAACAGAGGAATCTTTTCAAAACTAATCAGAGAGTATTTTTTGAGGAATTTTATAGTCATGTATCCAAACAATTTATAAATTTTTTTCCAGTTACGAAATTCTGGTTCACCATCAAAACGAATATTGGATCTAGAACCAAGAACGTATTTACTTTCATCGCATTCAATAGTAAGCACGTAGGATAGTTTTTTTCCTGCGATCCTTTGAAAGGATTCTTGATTATCTAAATTGGGCCACAATTAGAAGAAAAGCAAGGTGATTAAAATGTTATGATTTTTAGTATTTTAAACATGCAGTGTTTATGAACACGTACCACTTGAATCTTCATCAAGGTTGATTCCCAGAATTGGCAGTTCGTAGCTTTTGCCATACTCAGAAACAGATACTAAGTCCTCAAGAAAGTTTGAAATTTTTTCTGAAGAAAAAATGTTTTTGTTTATGGATAGTATACGGATTCCATTAAACAAAGGACGAGTACTCATTAAACCTTTAATGCTGTACCCGTCGCATTCGTGAAAGAGAAAATCCATAGACTTTGACATTCCTATCCCATATACCTGAGAAATGCGCTTTTTGAGATCTACAGGTCCATAATATGTTGTTATTTGTTTGGGATTTGTAGCATCTACAAAGGAAAATGATATTTCAGGATTTATGGCGGAATATTTATCTATAGATGATTTTATTTCAGCGGAAATGCGTTTTGGATTTTCACAAATTTGTTTCTGTCTTACTGGGAACTAAAAATATTGGATAAGTTTTAACCATATTTAATCAAGGGATATAAAAGAACAGCATAGAGAATAAATTTGACAAGTGAATTTTAAAAATCAGTAATAGAAGTAATTTATATGGCTTATAGAGTACGTTTTTATACCAATCAGTATATAGTATGATAGTTCCTGTATTTCCGGGAAATTCTATAGGTTCAGGAGTTGGTTTTTCAGCGTTGTTCAGTGTTGTGAGAAAGCCATGTATATTATTCTTGGTTTTTGATTTTATTTTCAATGATCCAGTTTTTGACATACCAAATAATGCTAAAAGAAGAATATGGGAAAGTGGTTATTTCATAATCATAAGAATCAAATTCGCATCAAATACAAGCCATTGTTATAACAGGGGATTGCTTACCTTTGTGTGTTTTTAATTTTCCCTTATAGCTGATATAAATCTCTTGAGCTTGATAGATGAATAAAAAA
>MBFT01000158.1:11439-24888 GCA_003086725.1 Furculomyces boomerangus | reverse complement strand
CAAGGCAATAAATTGATTTTTGGGGGTGCTTACGTTGATTTTCTTGAAGCTTGACAAGATCAAAGTAATCTATACCTGTTCCATTATCAGAAATTTTGAGAAAAAGCTTAGGATTGTCTATTTCAACCGAAATGGTTGTTGAACCTGCCTGGATTGCTATTGAATTGTTAATAAATGCAAAATTATTAATTAAATATTTATAGGAGTGTATGGAATGAGAGATAGTAGTGATTGATGAAAGTTTGAATTTTGAATTAAGGGGAATAGTTTTTAAATACCATTTTCCAGAGATTCACAAACACAATCAGAGATTGAGGGGAAGGTAAAACCAGCAATGAGTAAATCTTGAGTTTCTTTTTGGAGAGTTTTGTTTCTTTTGAAGCTTTTATTCATTTTTATGGTAAACTTTATTTTGAATTAAGGTAAAGCTACCTAGGGTAGTGTTGGGCAAATAAATAGGGATTTTAGAGTGTTTGGAAACATAACCAAGCAAAAAGATGGATATTGTGAAGTCAGTTTCTGGTTTGATTAGAAGAATAGTGTTGGCTGAAGAGAATGGCTTGGGGATTTGAGAGAGGCGGTATTTTATATTGTGTAAATCGTTTCTTTGGATAGTGGGAAGATTGTTATTATTATGCTTTGTTGAAAAGAATTAATGCTAAAAATTAGAGGTTTGAAAGAAAACTATTAATTGATCAGTGAAATCTTTTACTATTGGATACACAATAATATTGACCAATGAATTTAAATGACTTTTTTTGGTATTTCAAAGTTATCCAATTATTAAGTTTTATAAAAACAAGGTGCAAAAATAGTTTTTTTTCTAAAAGTAATAAAATTTGGGCTGAATAAGACTAGTATTGGAGCTGAGAACTTTTGGGTACGAGTTTGTTTTTTGTTTTTGATACGAGTATTGTTTTTTAGTGTGAAAACCCAAACAAAAATAAGATGCTTGAAAGTATTGATTGCACGAAAAATAGAAAGCTATAAAATTAAGAAAAGTTGACTGGTTAACTTTAATTTATTCAGGGAAAACGAAATAGCCAGTTAAAGAGTTGGGAATACAGCTAAAAATTATTTGTAAAGCCAAGATAAAAGATTGGCTTTTTTAGCGGGAATTTATAAGCAAGCTTAGAACATGGATAAATAATTGGACAGGAGGCATTTTTTTTCTTGGCTGAACAAAAAAATATCTGCTTTGGGGCGTTTGTTTTTGGTAAGAGAAAATAGTTTTTGCGGGATTAAATGGCTGTTACAATGTAGAGAGGACGTGATTATAGTTTATTTTTTGCTGTAGAGAACACGCAAAGTTATTTGACAGAACTATTTATAGAACATAAGCTTGCGGGAATGTATGCAGCTAACGCAAAATTTCGTTTCCTTTTTGTCTAATTATTCTTATATTCTCAAGCGTTTGTTCCCAAATTATTCTTTCTCTTTCAAATTAACCTTTATTCCCTTGCCCAAAACTCTTTCTGTCTTCCTTTTTTCTATTACCTAGTTTGCATATCCTTCCTTCTGGATACTTACTCTTAATTTCCACTTCTACTTTAAAGAACCCAGAACACACAACCACATCTTGCCTTGTAATCTCTTCATCTGCTAGCCATAAATTCAAAGCAGTGTCCAAAATGTTAAACATCAGGAAAAAAAAAGATAAATCCCCTATCGTCTTTGAAGAAGACGTTATTCTAGAAGAAAACCCCGAACACCACAAAAATGACACAATCAAAGCACCAGGTGACCAGAACAAGATTTTCGGGATGCTTAATATCCTAAGAAAGCTTGTTGGTGTAAAAGATTTGATAAATCTGTAAGCTGTTACTTCCATAAACCAACAAAATATTTATCATACTTATCTACATATACACCATTTAACCAGTTGAATATATTCTCTTTATATTATCTCACTAAATCTCTTTCATTTAGTCGCCTTTCCTTGCCCACTCAGCTTTTGGATCCAATTTCCAATCTCGAGTACTGGGGATATATGGACCACCCTAGCTACTTCACCAAGTAATTAACGTTTTTTATTTCAATTCTATTTGTACCTTTATTTGCCCTAATACCCATTTAAATCCACTTTTTCAAAACTCTTTACTTTGTTCCCAGTTTATATATTAAATTAAAATAATATATGCAATTTAGAATTCCTGAAAATGATGACCCATTGGAAAGGCTCCTGCAAACATTGCGTTGGTGGGTAGTCAAGGATTCAAAGTACACAAAAAACCGAGTTGTAAAACCATTCAACTCTATTCTTGGCGAAAGGTTTTTCTGTCGATGGAGAGTTGAGCGTGAACCACACGATTCTGAAAGCTCCAAGAGCCAATCTTCGTCAAGTTCTGTCAGCTTAACTCTTCCAAGTAATGTTGAAATTGACGAATCAGAATATATCCGTGTAGAATACATAACTGAGCAAATATCACATCACCCACCAGTATCTGCATTTTCCTACAGGTGCCAAGAGAAGGGGTTGGAGGCTGTTGGATTGGATCATATCAGTGCCAAATTTTCAGGTTTATCGGCTACAGTGTCTTCAGGTTCCTGGACCAAGGGTGTTTTTGTGAACCTTAGTACCAGAGAAAATGAAGAATATCTGTGCACCCATCCTACTGCACAGATTGTTGGGTGGATAACAGCAAATCTTAAGCTTATATGTGTTGGTTCTTTGCATGTTATCTGTCCCAAAACAAAACTAGCAGCAGTTCTTGACTTTTCTGAAAAGAATTGGTATGGAAAAATCAGGGATGTTATTAATGGAAAAGTTTTTAGATACAACCCAGAAAAACACCATGTTGAAAAATGGACGGCAAAAACCGTTCCAGATGACGTAGAGATTTTGGCCACCATTAGTGGACAGTGGGCTGGACAATCTTATATTAACTATGTTGGCGGTGCTGAAGGTGTTTTACTTGTAGACATGGACAATGTAACCCCCAGCGAGAAAGTGATTAAGGATATATCTGAACAAACAGAATTTGAGTCAAGAAGAGTGTGGAAAAATATAGCTGAAAATATGATAGAAAATAACTTTGGGCTTGCAACAAAGCTGAAAGTAGAGATTGAAGAAAAGCAGCGTGAAAGAGCAGTAGAACGAGAGGAGGCCGGGAAGAAGTTTGTTCCAGCACTTTTTGTGGACTCATTTGAGAGTGGAAAACCCGAACTTCTTCCAGATGCACCAATAAATCTGTAGTTTGTATTAGATTTGGGCTTAAAAGTGTATACATACATAAAATAATAAAGTTGAATATTAGTATATCACAAAACCATTTACTGGCTGACCAATAGTTTTTGTCGGATGAAACGGTATTTATTTATCACTGATTTAGAAATTCCAAATAATGGATTTTATTGGTGTGGAAAGAGCGATAAAGAAAAACATTGGTCAGAGATCAAGAATATTTTTTTGTGATTAGAGTATTTTTGCACAGCAAAAGGGAATTATCAAGTGCAAATTCTTCTGGTTGGAGAAACCCACTAGAATATCGAGGATGGCATAAAAACCCTCAGGAAAATGCAAAGACTGAGAGTATTGCAGAATTAATGTTTACTGTACTTTTTTTTTGTCACAACGAGTGGTAAATTAAGCTTGCATTTGATTATTTAATACTTGCTTGTTTCCTTTTTTATCTATATTCTCAAACCTGAATCTCTTGTCCCACACTTTCCCTTTACTTCCCACTTATCTCAAAATTATATATTTACCAACCTTCCCCTTGATTTTCTTCACCCACGCCATTGAAAATAAATTCTTATAAGTTTACAATTAATCTTATCTCTCTCTCCACTTACAACCCCCGTAAACCTTGTACAAATCAAACTCTTTAAAATTTTTTTTATTATTTGAACCGCTACTATATTATGCGATATGTACCTTGGTAAAACCCCAAAAAGGGATAGATCAAATTCAAAAATGGGACTTGAAAAAAACAAACAAAGGAAACCTTCCCAAACTGACCGCATTCCCCCTACCGAAGAACTAAACAAAAATTCTAACAACTTACCAACAAGTCCCAAATCTATCCAGATCCCAGAATTTTATCAAAAAACCCCCCCAAAAACGATCGATCATGACCATGTTATCAATCATATACCTAGCAAAAATGAAAACCCAAAAATAAAAAAAGATAAATCTTATTCCCTAGAAAATTCCGAACAAATCATCAACATTGAAGACGACGAAATTCTAATCAACTATATAAAACAACGCGAAATTGAAAAGTTATTTTGGATGTAAGTTTACCCTTGCTTGTTAATCATATTCATCCTCCCTTATAAAATTTATCCTTTTGCCCAAAACCCTAATCAACCACAAAATATACTAATCGAATCTGACTTTCATTTTTTTAGGAAATACCAAGTAATTGTTGTTTTGTTTTTGTGGACTTTTGTAGAAATGAAAAACAATTGGAAATTTTTTTCATCAGAGATTCTTCTCACAATCGTCGTTTTATTTGTGATCATCGCCTCCAAAATTAATAACAGACAAGTACCCGATCTTTATCGTGTATCTTCTCTCATTTTCATAACTGTTCTTGTACACAACATCGTTCCCTTTAAACTTTCAAAGAATCTGCTATCGCTTATTGTATATTACAATTCTTTAAAATGGCTTTATTCACTTGGCAGCAAATTGTGGATTCTGGCCATAATAGTAGCCGTGCTGAATATACACACCCACCTGTTCAAACTAATACCACTGTCCATACACACTATTCTTGCTTCTCATTACACTGCCCTCTTAACACTTCGCGGAGTCATAGCTATTTCACACTCTATAGGCACCGAAGAACCAAGGGTAAAAGTCAGCACAAGTCATGAAAGTTCCCAAATATTATTACTAAATGTAAATCAGATTGGTGTACATAGTATTATAATATCTTGGAGGTTTGAAACTAAAAAGAAAGGCAACTCAAAGTTTTTAAAAAATATCAGCAAAAACCAGGATAACATATTCTTACCTCTACAAAGGCCCAAAATTAAAAAAAACAGTCCTTATAATTCAATACGCAAATATTTAATAGATGTCAATGGTGAACTTGTAGGAGAATGCAGCAAAGACGAAACAACCACAATAATCACTGGTCTATTATCAGATACAGCATATAAAGTACAAATACATGCGCTATTAGAAGCAGATAAGGGTGTTCAACTGTCAACTGTTTTACTTATAAAAACTAACAACGAAAACTCTTATGATCGTAAGTTAATTTGTTCTCCCAACTACATGATTTTTGATTTGGTTGATATTTTTTTAATATACATCTCGACGTATTTCTTTAATGACACTTTTAATCACTTTTTAGAACCACCCGACTCTACCGAATCCAGAAATGCCAATGATGATAAAAGCGATTCCATTAACAATAATGCCTCCAGCAAAAACGAAAAAAGCAAAGATTTTCAAAACGCAAGTGAATATGAAAACCCAACTCAGGTCTGGGAATTCGAGAGTCCCCCCAACAGCCCTAATAATAAAAATGTTGAAACTGATGACAAAATACTAAAAGACCAAAGTAACCCATCACCCTTAAACAAAAATGAAAAAACAAACATTTTCACAGATATTATTAGCAGAATTGTAGGCCTTAGATCTAAAAAGCCTTTAATACAAAACACTAACCACATTGAAACTTTTGCCGAAACTCAAACCAAAAAAACCGATTTATCCAATATCTCAACATGTGCTTCCATCTCCGAAGAACCTGAAAATATAGTTGAATCAGATTCTATAGCACACAATCCCGTTTTTGATAGCTCCTACAACCCAGATCAACTACTATCTACAAAAATACCAATACAAAATGACGAAAACCCCTTGGGTTTGACCACCTCAACTATCAACGATACTTCAGCTATCTTAGATGGTTTATTACCGCCAAATGAGTTTGGATTATTGAACACATCCAACCCAGATTTTAAAAAAGATAACTCCTCACAGAGCACTCTTTTCCATGAGCCATCCGTATCTAGAATAAACAAAAAAAATCTCAAAAGTTCATCAGACTTATACAAAAACCAGTATGAAAGCTTAAAAGATTTCGAAGTTCCTGAAAATCACAGAACCCAGTATGAGGTTCTTAAAAATCTTGTTCTTCCAGACGATGACAAGGCCACTATTAAAGATTTTACAACTGCCCAGCCCTCTGAAAAATCTAAACATACAAACAAGGCCCACAAAAACAATAAAAATCCAACACAAAATGAAACTAATCAAAAGCTAAGTACCAAAAGTATTTCAAGCTCAAAGAGAATTCCCATTGAAGAAAGTGTGGATAAAACAAACAAAAAGTACAGCTTATTAGTTAGACACGATAGCTACAATCATAAGAAAAACAACCCTGATGCTTTAACTTTTAACAAAGAGGAACAAGAAACTACCAAAAACAAAAATGAACCCATTTGCACTGGTGTTAAGTCTACCGAATCAACAAAGACACCTTTAAATCGTTCACACATTCTAAAGAACTATTCTTCTAAAGAAAGCTCAAGTATAGTCACCAATGAACCAAAGAGAAACATCATTGGTGTATCTACTGGTAATCAACAAGATGACACTAGAAGGATTGGTGGTACAGTTTTTAAACAAAATATCAAAAATCATGATAACTCTAGAATTATTAACAATAACCAGAACAGGGAAAGAAACTCTTATGGAGAAAAAAACAAAACACATAAAAATCAGATGCATGTACACACTGAAAGTAAACATTTGAAAAAACCATTGAAAAACTCACATTTCATCCCTGAAAACCCTCAAGCCAAAGATCAGGCTCATAATCAAGATAGAGCTTACAAAAATGGATCTACCAAAGACATTTCTTCTGGCTTTCATTCCAAACTTGACAAAAGGCTTTTCAACAAAGAGGATTTTTCAACGACTAAAAATCAAGTTGAAAACAAAAACTACAACAATACATCAGAATTGGTTCACAAAAAACCTGTTACTAAAGCTAAGCCTTTCAACTGGTTTGAAAAACACGACGGGAATGCCAAAAGCCCCACAAGTTCTTATAACCAAATCAAAGGTAGTGCAAATGATGATATCCACAAATATAGTACCAATTTGGAAAACAAAGAAATATTAAACAATTTTCCCAATTTTTTACCAGAAGTGTTGGAGTCAACATCTGCATATGTGAAATGTCAAGAACCTTCAATTCAAAGAGATGTGTGGTCATATGAAGCTAAAATAAATGAACCAACATGTAATATCAAACCAGGTGATACTCCCAAAGATAGTGATTTACAGCAACATGCGTTAGATACTATAGCCCGTACCAAGCGCTCAAAAAGCCTGTGGGATACTCCAGGAACCAAAATAATTAGCAACCAGAACTTTAGCGAGTCACCTCGCCTATCTTTATCTAATGTTTCTAGCACTAAAACTGCAATAGAGATGGATCAACACAATGAGTCTAAAGTGAGTAGTAGCTTTGAAATAAATGTTAATGGCTCAACCTCTGATATTATGAATGTTACGTCGCCAGCACAGAATACAAGTTCCGATAGTATTAACAGAGACAACAGTAATATAAAATACTCCAATTATAACATATTTGAAACCATGCCATCATTTGTTAATCGAACCACAGCAAACAGATCACTAACGGACCTTGAAACACTTGATTCAACCCATAAAAATGGGTTGGGGTATGATATTCTAAGTCCCCAAGTGTTATCTCAGCAATCGAATAGAAATATTTGGAACCAACCACTTTTCCAGAATAGCAGCAGATCAACCGAAATTCCTTCTGCGTTTACATATCCATCAGTTCATCAAAATAGAATCCCAATGAGCAAACATGATTATGGTTATGGCACTCCAGCTGATAAACCCTACGCCCCAAAAAACCTTACTGCAAATCAAATTTTGGCCAGGAACAGTATGAATGGATATTTAGATACAAATGAGCCTATTTACCCTCATTATCAAACCCAGCTCACCAATACTACTATTGATTCTACACCAAGAGATCGTTTATTTGGACAAGGTGCCCAAAGTTCAGCAAATCATCAGTTAGGCATTATTGGATGGAAAAGAACTGACGATAATAGAAGCTATACTTTAGGAAACGCACAACCAAATCAGAACAAGATGCATTCAGGGTATAACCAGCTCTCTGGTAACTCCACGAATAGTAATGACAGTTATCGTTTTGCGCGAGATGGTTTTGGCTTCAATGTATCTCCAAATCAAAGCAGTGCATTTATGAACAGACAGCTATACAATGTTTATGGAAACGAAGTACCTATGCGAGATGGGGAATTACTCAGCAACTTGAAAATTGGAAATTCAATGTGGAATGGTCAACCAACACAGCAAAACTTTCTGAATTTGCAAAGACCATCTATACCAATTGTCAGGTCATCAACAATGCCAGAACAGCCGCGAGTAAGCCCAATAGGATACAAAACAAGAACAACACCCAACGGAAACGCAAGTACAAGTGATACCAAAGACAAAAACTAGTTTATTTTTGTCAGGTACTTGTGATTATGCAAGGAAAATTTTTAATAGATTAATATAATCGAAATAAACAAAATCCTTGTTGGTGGTAAAATTTAATAAGAAAACAATTTGAATGTTATTTTATAATATTGGTGAATTTACAAGATAATAAAGTTATAGAGTTTATAATCATGCAAACTGTTTTGCATGTACTGAGGCAGGACCCATTTCGTTGTAATCCACTTTGGTAATATGATACTTTGGATCATTTAAAGCGATCTATCATGAAATATGAAAATCAGTAATGAAAAAATAAAAGTATTACCTTTGCAATAATCATTGATCCCAAGAACGACGCCATATGGTTTGAATTTCTCCATCCATACAAATAGTCTGGGATTCTTACGAGTTTGGATTCTCTGGTTTGGAATTCTGAAAAATGATCACTTTGATTCAAAACAAAGGTATTGAATTCAAACTCCATTCTTGGAATAATATCTAAATAAAATAAATTAATACTTGGTTTTTTTTTATCAAACTTACTCTCCAAATTTGAAAACTTTCCAAAAACATGAATACTTTCCCATAACGGAACACGCTTATCAGGCTCACAACCAATAATTGCAGTACTCAATGCATCAGCTAACCTTCCGGAACTTTTATTTTCAGTAAACTTGGGATTATAAAAGTCACTAGTACACTTGAAACGTTCTCTACCAAGAGTAAACTAAAATAAACACTATTAATAAACAGCTTGTGATAATAAAAAACTGGTCTTGTAATAAAGACATTATACATGTTTGATTTATAAACTTTACCTTTGTTCCGTTATATTCAACAACAGCTTTATTGTCCTCGGATTTTGCATCCTCGTTATGCTCTTCATCTTCGAAATTAAATAGCTCAAACCCACAAGCACCAGACTCAACAGCCAAAAGACAAAATTCATCAATATTTCCTTTTTCGGTTATCGAGTTGTATAGCTCAGGGTTTTTGGTTTTTATCAGATCAGCCAACGCATTAGCTATATCTCTACCTCCCATTTCGACCTGATGTGCACAGTTGATTTGGATCTGAGAATCGATAATAGGAACAACCGCTGAAAAATAAAATTTGAAATTTTAGTCCTGAATAGAAAATACTAAAAGGAATATTTAAAGAGATTGTAGTTACATGTATAATTAAGAGATATTTCTATAACTACTCCTGTAGTTGAACCAACTCCAAATAATCCAGCTAGAGGTCGTTCTAGTATTACTATTGCTGGAACATTGAGCTCCTCAAAAAACATTTTTGCAAGGAGTTCTTTTTCGTATTTCGTCCAAGTATAAGGAACGCAAATTAGTGTTGGTGATTGGTTTTTGGAAATGGGAATTTGAAGCTCCTTTTTAAAAATGAACTTGCTAGAATTAGAAACAAATGTAATTGTTAGTTCAAAACTAGATACTTGTCATAAGGTTTATAAAAAGTAGAAATTGATCTAACGGAAAAGTATAGGGCCCTTACCAGAACTGTGTAAAAATATCCCAGTCTTTAACCAAATCCTTTTCAAATATAGGTACTAATTCCTGAATCAAACTCTTTTCGCATTTTTCCAAATCTTTTCCAAACACAATTTCGTCACCCGAACACTCTTCCGGAGCCTTCATATTTTCAGAGTTCTCGAGTTGGCTTTTAGGGATTTCGTTTCCTGTATCTATATAATATAGAAATACAATAAACTTTTAAGAACAACGTAATATAGATTCTTAATGAAATGACCCAAAAGATTTAAAATACAAATGAAAAAGTAAATTTATATTTACCTTTTCCAGAATCCTGGTTATTGACAGAATCTTTTTTTTCGACTTCAGTAGAACTATTTTTAGGAGAATTGGGTATGTTTTCGGAATATTCTTTATCAACATCCATTGAATCAAGGTTTTCGGAGTTTAGCTCAACCATTTTCTTGTCGGAATCAACACGATCAGAATTTTGATCTTTTGAGATTACTTGATCAGCACCTTCAGGATTATCTGTTATATTGGAATTTTTATTTGATTCATCGATTTTTGTAGCCTCATTTTGATTTATTTTCAAATTTTGATCACATTGTCCTGGTAGGGATTCTATTTCTTTTGTTGGGACAGTTTGAGCCTCTTCTGTAATCTACAATTTAAAAATTGGGAAATCAGTAAATGATGAATATATGAAATGTCTATATTATTTACCTTATCATTTGATTGCTCGGTACTATGATTTAGTATGCCCGCAACACTTTTTACTTTCTATATACAAATAGTGTTAATTTTCTATTCTATATTTTTATACTTGAGAATTTTCTAGTTTATTGTTAAGATGGTGAAAGCTTACAATGTTTGGTTGATGATTTATTTCTGATGTGCCAATTATGGCAAGAGTTTCGTAACTGTCAAACTCTATTACTGCGAATCCATCTTCTCTAAATGTGTAAACCATTTTTACTAGTAAAAACGAATCTGGATTTTCTTTTGTTGTTGCTGAAAGTTAAAACGAAAACGCTGTATGAAATATTTCTCAATAGTTTTTATATACCAAGAATGATTTTTTTTAAGTATGTAGGAGAAAATAAGAATATAATTAACAAGAGTAGATCTGAAAAAGATACAAATCAATCGAGATTGTGTTTTTGGTTTTAAGTTGAAAAAGGATTGAACTTGGCCAATAACATTAAAAAGTATAGAATGTTTTCTATTTTGTAGGTTTTCGTTCAAAATTCTGTTCAATTTTATTGGCTGCTTGTGTTTTCTCTTGATCTTTTTATAAACACCTTTTGTTGAAAATATAGTTTTAGTGAATATATTCTTCCTTCTCATATTTATATATTTATATCAATATATCAGATCCAAAACTACAGTACAAACTTTTCTATCTCTTAGGATATTGCTTTTGTTTTTTTATCATATAGGATTCTATATAGAAACAGTTAGTTAAATGAAGGAGTATATTGAAGATGATGGGGTTTTGGTAGAACCTCAAACAGGTGAAGAATTTTCTTTTCCATTTGAACCTTATAAAATCCAGCTGGATTTTATGAAAAACTTATTTTCCGCCTGTGAGAATGGTAACTTTGGTATTTTCCAAAGTCCCACAGGAACAGTAAGAGAATACTTTATAATAGATAAAAACTGTACGAACATGATAACTTAAAACTTACATATTTTAGGGAAAGACTCTGAGTCTGTTATGTGGTTCTCTTTCATGGCTTTTTAGAGATAACGAAAGACATACTTATGCAGTATACCAAAACAATGGCAAGCTATCCACCTTGATATTTTTATGTACTAAACCACAAACCCTATCTTTTAATAGAAAAGACTCCAAAGTGGATAGTTGACCAAAAGAGACAAAAAAGAGTTAAAGAAAGACAACAGGAAATTGAAGATATGCAAGAAAAGTTTGATGAGTGGGAAAAGAAAATTAGAAAGAAGGAAACACAAATGACAAACGCTAGAAGAAGGGAGTTATTTGCAAAAACAAAGGTGCATAATTGTTCGAGATACAAATCTAATAGAAATATTGAAAAATAGAATATATTTTTGATTTTCAAACAAATTTTAGAAAAGAGGAGCAGATAAACATAGTTCGGAACAAAATGGTGAGACAGAAGGTGCACTAGCTGAAGAGATTCTAGATGATTATATCAGCGAAAATGAAACTGGTGGACAAGATAATCAAGTTAGAGAATGGTTAAAATGGTAAGAAAGTTGAAACCCCGATTTAACTATCTATATTTACTTTATTTTGCAATGCATGTATTAGTTTTAATGAAGGAAAGATCTATAATGGTGGTAACTCAGATATCGGGAATGAAGATGATCCTTCTTTAAGTTACCAAATACATCCAGAACCTCAACCTAGAAAGGTATAAATCTTAAACTACTTTAAATCAACAAGCAAAAAGAAATATAACTTCAAGATATTTATCAGCAACATGAATATTTGAAAATGATTTAACTTTTACTGGATTAGGTAGTTTATGCCTCTAGAACTCATTCTCAGCTTAAGCAAACAATAAAGGAACTAAAACGTACTAAATTTTGGACGGAGAGGAAAATAAGATCTGTCACAATTGGTTCAAGGATGCAGTTATGTATAAATTCAAAAATCAAGAAAAGTTCAATTACAGCTGGTCAGCTAAATGAAAAGTGCATTGAAATGCAAAAATCCACTAAAAAGAAAACGTCAAAGTGTCCTTATCTTCACAAAGAACATACACCTACCCTTGATTTTGTTTCTAAATGTAGGTCTGATGTTTTGGATATTGAAGATCTAGTAAAAGTTGGGAATGAAATGGAAGTTTGTCCATACTATGGCGCAAGGCAAGCAATACAAGCAGCACAAATTGTTTTCATACCATACAATTTGCTTCTTGTTCAAGATTCCCGTGAATCATTAGGATTAGATCTCACAAATTCTATAGTCATAATCGATGAAGCACATAACCTTATTGATTCTATTTGTAATACACATGGATCAACTTTGTCATGGGAAGTTAGCAAACTAGCTCTGGAACTTACAAAAGCATATTTTAGCCATTACTGGAAAAGACTCAATAATCAAAATACAATATATGTTAGACAACTAATTACTTTATTGAAATCAATATGCAAATATTTTGATTCAAAAGTCAAATCTTCTACAAAAGTCTTTCAAAAAGATCAAGAATCGATTAAAAAAGCAGCTGAAAACAAGAGTTTTCTTGAGTTTGTGGAAGGAATGACTCCTAATACTTTTATAGGGCTATTAAAAATCGAAGGGATAAACGTTTTCAAATTATTGAAGTTTTTAAGAACATCCCAGTTTTCACATAAGCTGACAATGTTTAGTGATAGAATAGCAAAGGAAAAATATGAAAAATCACTTGAAAACAACATTGCAAATAAATCAAACAATAAAACATCCTTATCAAAGAAACAGCGATTAGTAAGTAACAACTCTGGAAACAATAAAACTACAAAAAATAGTTTAGGTGT
>MBFT01000155.1:13054-26819 GCA_003086725.1 Furculomyces boomerangus | reverse complement strand
CCATAGAAAAGATTTAGGAGACAGAAAAGCAAGGGAAAGAATGTAGAATGGTAGTAGATAACATATTTAGAAAGATGACAGATGAGAAAGCAAAAATCTGGAGGAAATGTAAAGTCGGTGTTGTGAATGAATGTATTGGAAATGTGAAGTTTACGTTAATCTTGTGATATAATATTTACACAACTTTAATTTTCAATTCATTCAGAGCAAAGAACGGTTTTAAATTTCTTCTGTTAATGTACTTTCTACGAATTTGTATTATTTTCATTTATTTGGATTTAGTTTTCTTTGTAGCGGCGGCCTTCTTTGCTGGTTTTTTTGCTTCGACTTTAGCGGGTGCTCTGGTTCTCTTTGGGGAAGCTACTGGAATACTTTCTTTTTCGGCTTTTCTTTTTGTAGGAGAAGAAACTGCTGGTACTTTCTTTGGAGCAACTTTAGCTTTTGGCTTTTCTACAGCGGCTTTCTTTGGTTTTTCTTCCTTTGCAGACTTTTTTGTCTTGGTTTCGGCAACACTAACAGCTTTTGATTTTTTTGCCTTTGGAGTAAGCTCGCTTACTACTTTTGAAGCAACTTTCTTTACGGTTTTAGCTTTCTTTTTGGTTGCTGGCTTTTCTGCAGATTTTTTTGTAACGCGAGATTTATTCTGAACGCGCTTTACGATCTCTGGTACATAACCTGTTTTGACTTGTGTCTTTGATCGTGAAGATCTTCTAACGGCAGAACCATCAGCTTGCTTGGTGCTATTCTTTTCAGCCATGTTATTGTAGTTATTTGTATATGTTATATTACAGAATATAAGCTATTGCTAAGAGTAGTTTGTCTGGAGAAATCGTTAAAAGAAAAAAGATGGAAAAAGGAAAACAAGAATGTTTTTATTTTAAACGAAATGGAAAAAAACAAACCTAATTCTAATTGTTTGAAGAATAAATTTCGCAAATATTGTTCCACAAATTCAATTTCGCGACTTTCCTTGCACCCATTTGCAGCTTTTCGCCTAACATCACAAATCATGCAAACTCGATTATTTCTCTCTTCACTTTGAACGCGAAATTCGTGCTCTCTCACTCGCCCAACCACAGATGCTTATGCAACAAACAAAGTTTGCTTTTGTTTTCATCTAACTTTCCACTGGAACTGGATTCCAGCCTATCATCTCCCACCTCCGCGCTTATTTGGATTGTTAATTTGGGTAGCACTAATCACGCTGTTCTGAATTAAAGTTGCACTCTTTCGTGTTCATTGGCTGATTCTCGGTGTTTTGATTATTAGGGGTATCTATCTATTTTCAAATAAATTTATTTTTAGTATGATTGGTTGGTTTCTGTTGCTCTCAAACAACGGATTTTTTTGATTTTTGTTTATCATTCTTTGTAAAACGCTTTTCAATCCCAAATCAGCATTACCCCATTTTCTATTGTTCAAGCATAATCAACTAACTGCAAAATGCTTTTTTTCGTTGATATATTTTTGTTAAAAACAAATGGAAATTCAAAATAACTATAGATTTGCTAAAACAAAAGTCCTTGACTTAGCCATAAAAACAATTTTCAAAAAAATCAATGTTGAATTGTACTTTATTTGGAAATAAAAAACTGTTATTTCATAATAATAACCTCTCTAATGCACTTTCCACGACGCAAATCATCAAGTCCTTCGTTAATTTCGTCAAGTGAAATGTTCTTTGTGATGTACTCGTCAATCTTCAAGGTCCCCTTCATGTAGCTTTGAACATATGTGTTCAAGTCTGATCCTTTTTCCCCTCCAAATGCACAACCCATCCATTTCTTACCAGTAATCATATTGAAAGGAACAGTACTGATTCTCTCTCCAGCATCAGCCAATGAAATAATGACTGCTGTTCCCCATCCAATAGTAACACATTCAAATGCACTGTTCATTACATCAATCCTACCGCCACTGGTATCAAATGAAAAGTCAACACCCAAGAAGGTCATTCCCCTGATCACGTCTTCAATCTTCTTGTCTGGATGATCTAATGGGTTGACAAAGTCAGTGGCGCCAAATTCTGATGAAATCTTGGATTTCTCTGGGTTGATATCTATTGCAATAATTCTTGAAGCACCACAAGCCTTAGCTCCTTGGATAACACTAAGACCAAGTGCTCCACATCCGAAAACTGCTACTGATGCACCCTTGAAAACATTAGCTGTTTTTGTTGCTGCACCATATCCTGTTGGAATGCAACATCCAATCAAGCACATTTTATCCAATGGTGCCTCTTTATCTATCTTGGTTACTGATAACTGGGAAACAACTGTATATTCACTGAATGAGGATATTCCCATAAAATGATGGATTTGTTTTCCATTGCATGAAAAGCGTGTTGTACCGTCTGGCATCAAACCAACATTCTGTGTTTGTGAAATTGCAAGGCAAATGTTTGTTCTTCCACTAAGACAAAATGGACATTGTCCACATTCTGGCATATACAATGGTATAACATGGTCTCCTGGTGCAACTTTTGTGACACCTTCTCCGACTGATTCTACAATACCTGCACTTTCATGTCCAAGGATCATTGGAAAATGTTGGTTATAATCTTTTCCTGATAGACAAAATGAGTCCGAGTGACATAAACTTGTGTTTGTTATTTTAATACGAACTTCGCCAGCTTTTGGTGGCGCAACTTGGATTTCTTCTAATGCTATATTTAACAAAATAAAGTTAGTACTTGAATACCTTCAACTGAATAAACTATAATATATACTCACACAATGGTTTTCCAGCTTCCCATGCAACTGCAGCACGGCAGGTAATAACCTACACAATTCAAAACGTTGTCATATACAGCTCCATTTGTATTGGTATTTAAAAATAATATTACCTTGTTTTCGAATTCAGATACCATTGTTGTTTGATGTAATGGGTGTTATAGTAATACTGTATAAAAGCTTAGCTTGTATTTTGAAAATCGCTTCTCTAGCTTTCTTTTATACTAGACAAGAAAATGATGTTTTGAATAAATAGTTTTATTTCAAACAAACTTGAAACGAACTAAAGGGGGTTTTAAAACTGGTTTGTTAAATTAAAATCAAGGAGTTGAATTCAATTTTTGTCCCGAGTAAATTAAAGTTTGCTTTTGAAATTCCAATTATAACTATTCCAAATCTTTTAAATTTGTGAATTGTTTTAGATGTTTTTGATTGATTGGTTATAGAGCTTTATAACGTCTCTGAAAACTCGATGTACCTTTTCAAACCAAAATCCCACAAAAACAACATTCTTGAGAAATTACTTTGAAATTAAGACATACAATTCTCAATTTTCAGAGCCAAATAACCAACTGATTGAGGTTTTAAGATCGAAATGTGTTCCCATAAATTTTATTGAATGTAGTACAATAACATGGCAGGATACCCCTGAATCGACAAATCGTTGAACAATATTTAATTCGCTGAGGCTGACCACTTATAAAATATCAATAAACTTTTCTTCAATTTCTGAGAATTGTACTACTTTCAGGAGCTAAATTTTACAAATCAAATATATATTTCAATCTTTGTTCGATTACTTCAACCAACATATTCACTCCTCAAATTGTTGTTGTACTGTAAAACGTCTGAGCTGACAGCAAGCTATTTTCTTTTCACCAAATATATTTTGTTTTGGTAAAACTGCTAAATCACAGATTATATCAATTACAAAATAACCAATAGTGGCTAATTGTGCTTTTAAGACATTTTTCAAGATATAAATTTTAATGGATTTTAACTGTTCTTGGACAAAAAAATAGTCGTAATTTACAATTTGAAAATTGACCTTTTTTTTGTTGTTTCAGGTTTATTTTTTATATCACCAAAAAAGTTCAATTTCCCATAAACAATTGGAACATAAATGAAAAAAGCTTGTAGACCATTTAATGGAAAACAGATTGGATAAAACACACACCTACAAAAGTTATTATCATTCAGTCGCATTACTCACCAAATTTTGGATTTTTTATTTGGAGGGTTTGAAAATATAAACGATTTTGTAGTAATGCATGAAGAATGAAGATATAGTAATAATGATTTTTAAAAATAGTCGAGTTTGATGTAACACGGTTATCAATTTTCAGTACAATCTGTTATTATAAAATCACAATCCAAACAATCAAAATCATCATGGTTTGTGAATCGTTCAAAATATGTATTGATCTGGCGATAACGATTTGAATCTATAGGTGGTCTAGGAATTGGCATGATGGGTGGTTGAGGAGGTGGATAGTCGTATGAACTAGATTTTGGTTTGTGTTTATGCCCATATTGTGAACTTGAATATGTATCTGGTTTTGGGATAACATGATAAAAATATTTTTGTCTAGTTTGTGTACCAGACTCTAAATTAAAACGTGAGCTGGTTTTTGAACTGTTATTTTGATTATAGTTATTATTGTTTTGTGCATAGGGATCCAACAATATACGCGATTTCGAACTCGTGTGTGTACCAGAATCAGAAGTTTTATTATGTCCTAAGTGTGGATTAGTTTGGAAGCTCCCTTTTTTAAAATTACTGGAGTTGGTTTGTGCATATGGATCCAAAAGCACGCGAGATTTTGAGCTGGGATGTGAGCTGTAATCTGAAGTTTGGTGTAATTCAAATTTTGGATTTATACGAGAATAGTATCGGTGATTTATATGTGGTGTTGGAACTAATACTGTATGGTTTCTTTGAATCGAATTTGAGTTTGGGATGTGGATTAGGCCTGTTTGTTGTTCAGAATCGAATTTTCTTGGTGAATGAAGGACCATTTCCATATTCTGGTTAGAGTCTGGATTCATAAACTGATAATAAGTGGGGTTAGTATTTTTATACCTGTACATAGTTATGGTTTCGATTGAATGTCTCGGATATGTTTATTTCACATAATATAAGAAACGAAATACCAGAGTATTTATACTTTTTTAAAGTTATCATTTATATACACAGGTTTTTGACAGGGTATATTAAAGCATGTCAGTATTTTTAAAGTTTGTATAGTTATGGGAAAAATATGTTTTCCCTTTCACAGTAAAGTTGTCAACTTCAAATCGGGTTTGATACTAAAACCATGTCAAATGTTAAACTTCCGTTTTTGTAATTTTTGGTGATTATTATTTTTGATATATATAGGGTGTCAGATTGAGTTTGGCATAAAACATGTCACTGGTATTTTCTAAAATAGACTTTGGCCACTTTTCCAAAGAAAAAAATACTTGGTGTTTGAACAACTTATTTACGCACTATATCAGTTTTTTTGCATAAAGGTTTTAATTCTTGTGCCTTTTTAATTTAAACTTTACAATGTGACACTTGTTTCTTATTATGGTATTTGAGGGACCAAAACTATAAAATTGAGATATGTAAACACAGAAACAAATAAACATACATGTCGAAATGTATTGATTTGTTGTCATGTGTAAATACATTTTCTTTGTACAAAGAGATATGAAAAAGAAAAACAAGGGATTTTGGCACATGATTACAAAATATAATGTTTACACAAATGTTTTTGGGATTTCATAATTAAATGAAGGGGAAAAGTCAAAAATACTTTCTTTTTTAGAACAAAGGAGTCATCATTTTAAGAATATAACCTTAATTAAACTATCCACTAACCAAAATAAACTTTACTGATAATTAAATCACACAAATCATATAACATCGATAAGAATATGTTTAAAAATTAAACCGAAAATATATTCACCAGAAAAAATATTTGAACACACTTTATGATAAAATGCACTTGAACGTCTGAGAACACACATGGCCCCCAATTTAGACGCATACGTTATAAAATTCTGGAATATAGCATGTATATTTGTTTTTAAATTTCTGTGTTTGAGCCATATTTCCTTCCTCGTTTACACTTATAAATGGTAATAACAGATATATCTTGAAGGTATTTCTTGATAAATCTGATACCCCTAATTTTCCAACTGTATATGAAACAAGTATAATCGAAGCTTGAATACAAACAAAATATAACAGTTAAAAAAGTAGAAAGTTTCAAACTATACAACACGTAATCTTTTATCAATAACTTGAATCAAAATGTTTACCAAACCATTTTAGTAGCATCCAATAGATTTATCATAAAATACATGTGTTCAATTTTTTTTTGATTCAATTGAATTTTTATCTTCTTGGTCACATGGACACCAGCCAGTCAATAACTTACAACATCAAGTTTATGCAGTTATAAAAGCCTAGAATATGTTTTTCTTCTCTCTACTTCTTTCACAACTCTCGTATTTTTCGATACAATCCTTAACACAAAATGAGTAACTACACTTACCAAAGAACATCTCGTGCTCATAACAAAGCTCAAAAATACGACTCAGAATTCCGAAACTATTCAAATCTTGACAAGGATAATATCAAATTAGGTCATTATGTTTCAGAAACAGACATTTCTATAAGAATGGGTAAATTACACACTATTTAATATCAAAACTTATTCTGTTTCTTTAGCTTTTGTTAGAAAAGTCTACTCAATTTTGACACTACAGTTGATTGGGACTGTAATATCATCATATCTAGTTACTTACAGCTATGCTGTGAAATTCTTTTTCCAGACAAAGTAAACATCCTAAATATTTTATACATCTAACCCCATGTTATCAAAATAGCCCCGGACTCTTGCTCTTTACTATTGCGCTTGGTTTTATCTCACTTATGGCCCTCAACTACAAGGCAAAATCTTATCCGTTAAATGTAATATTGCTATCAATATTCACTCTGTCAGAATCCGTTCTTTTGGGATGTATTGGTAAGAATTAAAAATTTTAATAATTTCAAACTTCTCAAACGAAATCTGTTTAAACTTTTGTTTTTTAGTTTCGATTAGCCACTCGACCGCCGTATTGCAAGCACTAATATTGACACTTGGTATATTCATTGGATTAACTGTATTTACAATGCAATCGAAATACGATTTCTCTCAAATAGGCCCAATGTAAGATACCAAAGAATGTAAACTTTGTTTAACTATTAAACTTCTTTTTAGATTGGCGCTTAGTGCTTGGGGTCTACTCATATTATCATCCGTGCAAATGTTTATTCCATTTTCAAGTTCCAATGAATTGAAAATAAGTGTATTTGCGGTATTCCTTTTCTCTGGATATATCATGTATGATACACACATGATAATGAACAGATATACTCCTGATGACTACATAATTGCCAGCGTATCTTTGTACTTGGATGTAATCAATCTCTTTATTCGTATTCTTGATATTCTTGACAAAGAGTCGAGACGTAACAAGAACAGGAGACGCGCCGAACAAGATTCAGAATAGAACCGCCTTTCCACTGAACAGGAACAAACCACAATTTTTTTATAAAATCGATTAAAAACACAAAGATCAGTTGTTTAGCTTTTTTTAAAAAGTGTACCAATATTCACTGTTTACTTTTTTTTAGTAACTAATAAAAATTCGAAACTTTCAATCAGTTTATAGAAATCTCGCAAGCAAACAAAATCTATTTAAATATGTCAACCAGCACAGTTTTTTCACTCCTGAAACGGTTAGGCTTAATCACGTTATATAGTTAAAAAATATTTTAATAATCTAGATCCAAACACACAAGCTAGTTTCCTGATTTAAAAAAAAAAAAGCCCAACGCGGGGGTCGAACCCGCAACCTTGAGATTAAGAGTCTCACGCTCTACCGATTGAGCTAGCCAGGCAAATTGGGGACTCCGAGGATTGAACTCGGGACCGTACGATCTTCAGTCGCACGCTCTCCCAGCTGAGCTAAGTCCCCAACATGAAATTTCTAATAGTAAATTGGTATTATTATTCTATACAATTTTCTATTATTGATTTTCAAAATGATTTTGAATCAAAATCAAATCTTTTATTTTTCAAGTTGCTTTCTCAAATAATAAACCCTTACATTTGTCCTCTCTTGAAAACTAAATTTACTATAAAATTGATAAATATCCATATAAACTTTGAAAATACAATAGATGAGCGATGTTATTCTCATATATTATTTTGAACTGGCAGGTTTACTTTACTCAACAACACTAAAAAATATAAAACCAAATTCATTCTACTTGCGTTATTATCCAAAAACGTTTTATTTCTCAAAATTGCTCAAAAAAAAACACTTGCCAAGTCTTTTCATAGTATCCAATAAATATTCTATAAATGCCTGGATTGTTTAGTTTGGTAGGTTTTTTATCCCTAATGATCATGGGATAGTTTCCTAGCCAATAACTGATGAGATAAAGTTTATTCAGTTATAAAAGCCTGGAATATATTTTGTTTCCTTTTGCTTCTTTCACAGCTTTTGTACTTTTCAATAAAATTCTTAACACAAGATGAGTAACTACACTTACCAACAAATTCCACCTGCTTACAGCGAGGTACAACAATCGAGCATAGATATTCCAAATGATCCCATTGCCAACCAAGATGTATTCAAAATCGATTGTTTTGTCTCAGAAACTGACATTTCTATAAGAATGGGTAAATTCCACATATCAGTTAATACCAAAACTTATCCTGTTTTTTAGCTTTCATTAGAAAAGTCTATTCGATTTTGACCATGCAATTACTTGGAACTGTAGTGTCGGCTTACCTGGTTTCTTATAACGAAACTGTGAAATCCTTCTTCATGGAAAAGTAGTTTTCCTTATCATTAACATTATTAACATCACTAATATCTCATTGTTAATATAGTCCTGTGCTGCTGATTTCCAGCTTTATACTTGGTCTTATCTCACTAATAACTCTTAACTTCAAGGCAAAATCATATCCACTAAATGTAATATTGTTATCAACATTTACTCTATCAGAATCTGTTCTTGTGGGCTTTATTGGTAAGAATTAAAAACTTTACTGCTTTCAAACCACTAAAAAGAAATATATTTAAACTTTCATTCAAACTTTAGTTTTGAACAGTTCTGCAACCGCCGTATTTCAAGCCCTCGTCCTTACACTCGGTATATTCATTGGATTGACTGTATTTACGATACAGTCGAAATATGACTTCTCTCAGATGGGCCCAATGTAAAACACCAATTAACTAAATATTAACTAACCCATAAACTTATTTTTAGATTGATGTTTGGTATCTGGGGCTTAGTTTTATTGATTATTGTACAAATGTTTATTCCCTTTGGAAGTGCTATTGAGTTGGGAATAAGTGTATTCGCCGTATTCCTTTTCTCTGGATATATCATATATGACACATACATGATAATGAACAGATATACTCCTGATGACTACATAATTGCCAGCGTATCCTTATACTTGGATATAATCAATCTCTTTATCTATCTTTTGAGGATTCTTGACAGAGATCAATAATTTACCTGTTTATTTTCATTTCAACTAAACTGTTTAGTGTTTTTGAAATCGTTTGTATTAACAGAAATAAAAAAGTAAAACGAATATATGATGTAAATAGTTTATTCTCTGGTCTTGATTTTGCTGACCAACCCATCCCCAATTCTAAACATTTCAGATAGGATTGCATCTTTGTTGACTGTCATTTTACTATCTTTTTTTGATGGAGCAACATTGAGACCGATGTTAGCCTTCAGTTGTAGTTTTTTGTTGTCGGTATCAGACACAGCTGGTGTCCATAGCCCATAAATAACATTTCCTCCATAAACATTGTGGAAGAATACTGCAGATTTGCTATAAACCTGTTCCAAATCACGGCGAAGCAAACTTACTGGATCGAAAGCAACCATTTTAGGAAGTCCGAAAACATTACTAACATAACCGCTAGTTCTCTGTTCCTCCTCCTCATCTTCTTTGTTGTTGTCAAAAGCAGAGAAATACATTGTATCATTTCTTTTATCAGCCATGATATCTGATTTTGCTAAGGCCAAGTTCTTGTATTCTGAAACTTCTTCCTCTTTTTCAAAACCACCGCTATCATCCCCTTCTTGTTCACTTTGAGATTCTAATTCTGCTTCAACTACATACTCATCGTATTTGGTTGATTCAAATACCTTTTTGGATATACTTTGAGACTGGCGACAACAGAAATCAGAATCCAAAATGAGTTTGAAATCATATCCATCTGTTGGACTAGAAAATATGCTGTTGATCAAACTGGGATCATTTGTTTCAACCGATTTTTTAATTGCAGTCAAGGATGCAGTTGCAAGAATCTTCAATCTACCATAAACTAAGGCACTAATATGTCCAAACCATTCTGATTTCATGTCACTTGGTGTTGCAATATACATTCCTGCTCCAGATTTCTTGCCATTGAAATGATTTGTTGCTGGTTCCCAATCAATCTTTTCTATTTCTTGATCATCTTCAGTACCAACGGCCAAATCAACCATCAAAGGTTCCTCATTGAATTTGTAATCCACCAATAACTCTAAAACTCTATTGAATCCCGAAAAACCTGAGCTTGGGCTCCTGCCATAAACTTTGTGTTTTGCACTCTTGTTTGCAAACACATACCCAACGATCAGTTCAGCAAGCTCTTCTGGAACACCATGAACTCCCATTGATGATATATACCCCATGGATGATTCAAGAAGCAAGAAATGTGATGCCAACCATCTCTTGAACAATCTACACGCAGTCGTATATGGATTGTAATGATTCTTCATGAAATTTGACACTTGGGAATGGTGTGCTGGGCGCCATTCAAATGTTCGATTCCAATGGTTAATCTTTTTGGTTAATGAAATGATTTTTGCTTTTCTAGCCACAACAGCCTCTTTCAGACTCAGCAATGGGTTGTTGTACTTTAACAACAATTTTTCATAAATTGCTTTTTCTCTATCCATCTTCAAAGAAATTCTGTAAACAAAACCTGTGTATGAACTATCAAACAATTCAAGCAAAAGATCTTGCTCACAAATTAAAAGATCTCCTGTGCTTCCAGATATCGCATCACTGCCAACACTGAGTGGCCCCTCTCCAGATATCATAATACTATCATTGTCAGTAGTTTCAGTATGTCCATAATTTCTTGACAAAATATTGTATGAAGAACCATCATTCTTTTTAGTATAAAGACTTCCCAACTTTTCTAAAAATGCAGCTTTGACTTTTTGTAGTGCCATTATATCATCTGGCCATTTCGAAGAGCTTTCAAACTCAATTATGGTATCAATTGGGCTCAAGTACATATCATCATTATCGAAAGTTTGTTTTGGGAGCATGACAGATGATCCTCGAAGGTATGGAGATGCAGCTTTTATAGAAAGGACTTGGAGTGGGAGATCATCACCCAAAGCAATAATTTTTTTTGTCCATTCTTGATAAATCTTGTAAGTTTTATCAAACTCAATAAATGGTTTATTGATCTTTTGGTCAACAGGAACTATTTCTTTTGGCGTTTTCCCTCTTACTTCATCCACAGAAAGGTTAAACTTTGACAGGCAAATCAAAGACGAAAATATCTTCTTTTGAACATTTTTTCCCAAAGCTCTTTGTATTTTTAAACTCTCCACAGTACTGACAACAGAATTTGACAATTTCATATCCTCGGAGCCCAAGACTCCAGGCATCAAATCAAACCCAAAATGTCTCCTCATCAAAAAGCCCACCATTTTCGTAACTATAAAACTCCTCTCATCGTTACTTGAGTTTGCAGAACCCCAAACTGTGGACATCCTAATAGCACCATCGCGGAATCTTCTAAGTTCGGATTTTGGTCCCCATATACCCTCATACCGTTTTATTTCAAGACTGCTAGCAGAATTTGGATCAGCAGTAGCTTCTGGTGATGGATGTGGTCCTAGAGATACCAATTTGCTAGCTTCTGTGCCATCAACAATAATTCCTAGTAGAAAAGAGGCTTTTTTGCCCTGGATGTTTACAGTTTCATTTTTTGATTTGACCATATGAGTTATCAAGTTCAACTGTCTAGGTTCAACAAGAACCGCTCGATTAGCAAGTCCGGTAGTGATTATTTCGGTGACTTGTTTTTGCAAGTACAACAAGTGGTTGGCATCATCAATGAATTCCCATGGAATTGTTTTTGGGTTGTCAAGCAACAAGTAAATGTTTTTGTTAATTCGTGAAAATGTGGTATCAATTTCAACATTAAACAGATAGTCATATGTAGTGGTTGGATCGTCGATATATTGCATAAATATTGGGAAAAAACCATTATCTTCATTCAAATCCAAAATTGAACATGATTTTTCTGCCTCAATTCTTAATCTTTTCATTTCCCATTCCGGAACTCTTGCCAACAAATTGAGTTGGCCAGTTGGATCAACAAAAGTAGATTTGTAGTTGTTTGTAAAATCATCCAAGTCGAAACCAGAATCCTTTTCACTAGGTTTCAAAGCATCAGCATTTTGTCCAGTTTTTTTGAACTCCAAAGCAAAATCAGATCCCGAAATCGAGTAGCTTGAAAGGAAAGACAAGAGAGCTCTAAACATTTGGAAGGAACTCAATCCCGTTCCCAAGTTTGTCAAGTTGTTTGTTTTGGAGCTTCGAGAACCACAAACAAGCCATGCCAAAATCATCGACAAAAGAAAACCATTAACTGGGCTGTCCCTCTCAGTATCCCCACCTCTCATATTTTTGTTTGAAGCACGCTTACCAAAACCTCTCTGGCTAAGCCAAACTTTCGCCATAACTACTGCATCTTTAAATCCAGGGCTTTGCTTACACAGATTATGAAGAAAACTCATATGAGTGAAGTATTGACTTTCAGCGACAAGAGCAGCGTTGTAGTTTGGTGTTGGAGGGTTATTGGTATCGCCACCATCATAACCTTCAGAGTTCTTGGAATGTGTTGGATCCCATGCTTCGATTAAAAAGTTTGTGCGGACATGGTTTCTTGATGGATTCAGTTTACTTCTTGTAAAAGTGTTTGTAGAAATGCATGGAATCAATCTAATACAAAAATCAAAGAGTGAAAGACCCATACTTTTTGTTTCCTTTGTTTTTTTTGGATAAGCAACAATTATAGGTAATCTTTCGTCACCCCTCAAGTAATCATATTCAAAATCAAAAATTCCACTTAATTCGGTATTTTCTTGGAGTATTCCAAGCAAGCATTCTACGTAGAAACTACGCTTGTAAAAATATCGGTAGTTCATATGGTCCTTCTCAAGAAACAATTCGCTGGGCATTTGTATGGCAAGGTCAACATTAAACCCAAACCTTGTACGAGCAGCCAGTCCTAAAGCATATGAACCAACAACTGCCATTTTTACAGGGGGTTTATACGCAACTTGATTGTGTTTTGTATCATATGGTATTTTTAGAAACGGTTCTTTATATTCCAAGTTTGCATTTGGGTTTTTGCTTTTGGCTTTAGTGTACAGATCATGTATTGCCTTTTTCAAAGGCGCTTCAGGTATTGGTTCCGAACTTTCAAGTGCTTTTGTAACCTTTTTGAGAAACATTTCAAGCTCCTTTGTTTTTGATGTTTGAGGAACAACCTTTGTTTCAAGAAGCATTTCATCGATCTACAATTTACAAGCTTAGAATCAAATGAAAAAAAAACTTATATTTCTTACCTGGAGTTTAAAAAGATTTGATCTAAATATCTTTGAAGTTTCATTTAATGCCCTAAGCTCATCGTTACTTGGCATACCTTCAACAAACTTCTTTTCTGGTTTATTCTCTTTGTTTTCATGATTCTCTGCCTCTACACTAACTTCATTGTCACTTTCATCAGATTCTTGTTGATCTGAAGAAACATAGCTTTCGGCTTCAGAAAATTCATCAGATTCATTGTGGTTAACATCCTCACTTGTTGTTTTCAAGTGTTTGTATTCTTTTAAATTATCCTTCGAACTTTCGATTTTGCGTTTTATTGCCTTTGCCATTTTA
>MBFT01000155.1:1675-13019 GCA_003086725.1 Furculomyces boomerangus | reverse complement strand
AACTTTTTAAATCAAAAAAATTTTCTGCTTGTAAAAATTTTATTTTCAATTTACAAATTTTACTCTTGACCAGTTCCAAGTTTATGAACAATTGCTTCAAGTATGGAAGATGCAGTAATATTCTTATCAAAAATATCTATATCTCCCAAACAATACCGATCAACCGGTGATATCGACGGGTGTGTTTCCAAGCACTTTTTCAAGTCAATTTCTACAGTGTCCTTATCCAAGTTTGCATAAAGTGGAGCTTTCAATGATCCAAACTGTTCCACAAAACTCAACGGATTGGCCCTCAAATTATTCTTTAGAAGTGCAATGCCACTTTCTGATGATCTCTCCTCAAGAAAAATGGGCTCATTACCATTAAGAGCTCTCTTTGATGAGCTATCGTCTCCAATCGATTTAACTCCTTCAAGTAAAATTGGTGCTGTGAAATCTTTGCGTTTTTCTATTTGCGGGCTTTGACTTTCAGCTGGCTCAAATCCTGTTGTAGATACTGTGGATAGCTCTGTAAACTTTGAAGAACCAAGATTTGACATAAAGGGATTTGTATTTACAATGGCTTCCTTTGATATTTGTGAACCAAGATCATAATTCTTTGAACTAGTGCCACGATCAACTTTGTGTTGAAGATCTGATTCCAGAAAGACAGGAGCATCTTTAATGAGTGATGATGGTGGAGCAGAACTCGTAGGCTTATTTCCCAAATGTGAGGCAAGTTGTGGTAACGCTTTAACGTTTTTTTCTGGAATAGAAGGTGAATTTTTCAGACTATTAAACAAGCCTGAAAAGTTGCTCAGAACATTTAAGTTCTTTCCAGAAGAAACCTTTTTAGTACCTGATTCCAAATTACTGGATACTGGAGACATGCTCGAATCAAATAAGCCATTTTTGTGTGCAAGTGAGAGGCCGCCAAAGTTCAAATTTGAGTTTTGAAGGTCACCATCAATTATCGGGGCTTTATTTTCTGTTGAAGAAGGAAATGAATTAAGAGACCCAAAGATGACTCTTTTTTGTTCTTCGGAAACACCCTCACCGCTGACAATATCACCTTTTCCCTGAACTCGGTTAGCAGTCTTAGTATTACTATTCGCAGTAGGATCATTACTACTTCTACTGGTATTTGTGCTTCCACTGTTACCAAAACTTTCTCTTTTGGGTCTTGTTCCAGTTGAAGGAGAAACTGAAGATCCTTGTTGACCAAATGCTGATTCGTAAAGACGCTTAAAACTACGAAGTCGCTGGCGCCAATTACTTACATACTCACGTGAATTGTGGAGTTTTATTGACGAGTAAACCTGAACAAAGATATTTGCATGTATAGCAGCTATTCGAACTAGACCTGGAAGTGCGCTTAGAGTTACTAGCTTTGGGTGCATTGCAGGACCAATTGATGGGATATCACTTCTTATTTGTGTTTGAACCCAATACAGTCTCTCTCCGAGACTACCTAGATCAAGATTTTTGTTGCCTTCTTTTAAGTCATAGTCATTTGTGTAATCTGGATTTGTTGCAGAAATATCTCCAGGAGTAACAATTATTTGGACAAAGTTAAACTGAGAAATTAACGTGTGAAATTTGTATTCACTACCAGATTCATTGAAAACAATGTGTACATAATCATTTCCCACATGTGCTTTTTTCTGATGCTGGGTAATAGTGTTTGATTCCGATGGGCTGCTATTAGGCATCAGTGTAGCTACATGGAACACGATATGCGAAATACTATCACTCCACTGTAATCCATATCTCCCATCCAAATCAGAACCGGATGTATCAAGTCCACCATTGTATCCATGAACCTCGCTTAATCGAACAACATTACCAAGTCCTTTCAGGAATGCCCAGTAGGCAGAAGAGCCGTGGGTATTGCTCAGAATCTCACCCTCAGTAGTTTGCTTTGGTCCTACATAAATAACACCTATCTTGTGTGTGTCTATTGTTGGGTTCATTTTGATTGAGTTCAAAGTACGTTGGATTCGTGGTGAGTCTCGTGGAAGCTGAAGTGGACGGCTTATTCCCATGTACTGTGGGTAAACACTTATCAGCTCATCCACAAAACCTTTGTTAGTTGACATCATCAATGGAAAGTGAACAGCTTTATTTTTTATAGGGATTTGAACAGCTTCTCCATTAATTATCCTACAAATTGTATTTACTGGTAGTGGTTCAGGTTTTGCAATGTTAGCATTGTTTTGTTTAAATGGGTTTAAAAGCAACACATCCACGATTCCTTTTTCTTTTAACATGTTTTTTCTTAGAATATCGATAGCCATATTTGGAAGGTCGACAATTTTGGATGTTGAGCTGGAAGGTCTCTGAACAATTATCTGTGCCAATCTACCATGTTTCTGTGCACGCACTGTTGCTATTCCTCTTCCTTGTGCCCAAGAATAAGTTGTGGTTTCGCCCAAATCTTCTTCTTTAATAATTTCATCACTTTCCAATATTTGGTTATGTTCAGCAAAAAGATAGTGAAGAACCATGTCGATACAAACTTCATTGAGCTCACTGATTTGCGTTTTATCTGTATTTCCAAGCAATAACCCTTGTAACAAGGAGTCAACCAATCTTATACGAAATTCCGGCTTTGTTATAAGATATACTATGTCAATTGCTTGGTATGCCATAACCAATACATAGTATTCTGAAGCCTCATCATTTTGTATTTCTTCCACACCAAAAAAACTATTCCCTTCTTTTTGTGACGGTTCGCTAGTAATCCCATCTTTCGTGCTAACCATTCGGGGCTTTTCAGTATCTTTACCACTAATACTTTTTCTTAGGGCTAATGGTCGTGGTTGAGGCTGCTTCGCTGTTGTGGGGTTTATTTGCAACTTTGGTACAAAAATATCATCTCTAGAAGATTCAGAAATTGATTGCTGATTTTGATGAGATTTGGGTTTACGAGTACTAGCATTTTTGATGTAATTGAGTGCTATTTGCAGCAATGTCCTAAATTCGGTTGGAACCAAGTTTATACACAGCTCAGGGTGACGCGCAAGAGCTGAAATGAATTCTAGGATATGGATGTTCATTGAAAGGGCCGAATATGTTTGAACAAGTCTGCCAATTATTGAGGGAAGCAGTTTTCGAAATACATCAGGCAGCTCAAGCATACATATGTTGAGCGCATGAATACATGGTCTTGCTAGTTTATGACTTCCTTTACTTAGACCATTTTGAAATGATTGTACCAGCTTATGTTGCAAGTTCAATCCTATGACCTCTTTGTATAGAATGAGCCTTGTGAGAAGACGGTATCCTTTAACTATCAAGGTTATTCTTTCATCGGATGAAAGTCGAGCATCTCCTTGAACATGAATTCCAAATTTTCCTTCGTCTAACATGGATGATAATGCAGCTAGTAAATTTTGAACTTGATCTCGACAAGCCCAGAAAAGATATGTGTTACTGAGCTGAACTTCTAGACCAGTTGCTACAATTTTGACTACTTCGTATGATGTATCTCGGAGAAGCACGGATGTTACACTTTCTAAATACTTTTTCACATCAAAAATGCCATATTTTTGAGAAAGGATAAGAGTTCCAAGAGCATGGTGACTATCTATATGTGATGAATTGTTTGTGGTATCAACTTGATGTGTAAAAACGGGATTAAATACTACAGGACGCCAATAGTTGAGTGACTCATGTCTTTCGCTTTCTATAATATAAACTCGATGATACAAATCAACTCGGATCAAAAACAAGTGGTTGTATAAAATACAGCGAACATTTGAAGCCAAATTAGGATTAGATCCAAGTTCTAAAACAGCATCCATAAGGTTGACAGTCAAATTTGGATTAAATGTGTCTTTTTTGCCATTGATACTTCTATATAAATAGCTTGTGTTATATGAGGCTGCTCGTTTTCCTGAAAGAAAAGTATACATAACTCTAGTCAAAACATTGCTAGCTACAATTGCTCTATAATTATCTATTTCTTCTTTTGTTTTTTCTCCTTCGTTATGGATTTCTTTATTTTCGGGACTGGTAGATCCAGAGGTTTGGTAGCTTTTGAGATTCGAAGATATATTTTCCAAGAACTCATCAGAGCTGTTTGAAAAGTTGTTTAATTTTAATAAGTTTTTGTTTGGTGTTTGTTCTAATGTTGGAGAATTTAATAAGGTTTCATCTGCTAATCTCAATAATGGCTTGCTTTCATTTTGCTTGTATATTTGTTGATTATTTTTGGATAATAAAGAGGGGTTTGTTGCAAAAGTATTATTTTCACCAATATCGTCTTTGGGATGTAAATTTGAGCCCAAATTGGAATTATTTACAGAATATATTCTACCGTTGTTGTTTAGCTGAGTAGGAGTAAAGCTAGTGGAGTTTATATCAGCAAAACTAGTATCTGATGTGGTTTTTCTTCTCTTGGATTTTAGAATGGCTTCTTTTAGCAAGTTTAGGGTAATGAGGAATTCTGGTTCAATACATTCTTCCAAAATTCTCTCACAAATGGTGGACAAAGATTCAATTATTGCAGTATCAGTTTCTGTGAGTATGTAACTTGCCATTTTCATTAAAACATCTTTACCCAATTCTGTAAGAAATATGTTGTGTGAAAATAATAATTTTTTTTTAATTAGTTCTGCCATTTGCTGCCTTACTTCCAGTGATCTTTTTGTATCTAGAAACAAAATCTGAACCTCAATTGCTAGATTGTTTTGCCACTGAGTTGCTTTTGGAATAATAGTTTCAAATGAATCATTGATCTTCAAAAGGATTTTTGCTAAATAATCTGGAAATCCATCCATCTTAATAACTGATAGGATAAGTTTTACTAATTTTCCTCTCATCCATATAACACCTTCACATTCGCCGAGGTCATAGCAGACACAGAGTGAGTAAAGGGCCTGGTAGAAATTCGAAACAAATTTGGGATCAATTTGAGTGGGTTCTTCTTGTGTTTTAGTACCTGGAGTTTTGTTATTTGCTATTTTTTTGATGTACTCTGATATATAAAAAAGTATATCAACTATGGTACTCCACTGAGAATATGTTAGGCTGTTTTTTTCGTGGTCTCGTAGTAGTTCATTCAAGTATTTTAAAATACATTTTTCGATTTTGTAGTTTCCTATGGGCATTTTCAAGTGACTAATGATTTCATTATCGATGTTTATGTTTTGTAATCTATTGTATGCTTCTAGTGAGTTAAGAAGAATGGGGAGAAACATTTCTTCGGCAATATTGTATTCCAAGAATAGGTAATATCGTGATGATATTATTCTTGTTATTGAATATATGATTCCTTGAATGGTCATAAGATCAGTAATGATGTTTTTTGTTGAGCATTTGTTATTGGATATAGCAGAGGTTTCTGTGGAGGGATGGTTAGAGAAGATCATACTTTCATGGTTTGCTTTCATTGCCATACGCATCATACACTGAGCTACTTCTTGTATATAACACGAAAGAAATATTTCTTTGGCAAACCCGATAGAGAGATGAGTATATTGTTTGAAAGAAACAGTTAAACAAACAAATTTGATGACATATTCGAAGGCAAGTAAAGGTAAAGAGCCAAATTTAAGAGATGAACTTAGCAAAGCAAAAATTTCAGTTAAATACAAAGTTTTTTTGATTGGAAAACAACTGTCAGAAACATCGAACAAGGACTTTTTGGCGCTTTTGATTATACTAATAATTATATGAGCAGTTTTGGCGTCGTTTAGGGCAGGATGGTTGTTTTTGACCAACATGTTTATTGATCGAATTATCCTGAATAAAACAGCTTCATTTTTGTTAATAGCAACACTGTTTTTTTCTTGAAGAGTGGGGACGTTTTTCAAGCATTCTTGTATAATAATTTCGTGCCAAGAATAAAGGGTTTCCAGAAACTCTGTATCGGATTTCATATTTATTTTGCATTTTTTCGTTGACCATTGGAGAAGCTTTGAGGTAGAGACTATATCCTCGTATTTCGTCGCAGTGCATAGAATATATGTCATTTCAATATGCTGCTTATTTTCAAACGAGTTTTGGGCTTCTTTTAATGCGATATTTTTGTTAGCAGAAATATTTGTGACACCATCTGTTATAACATTGTTGGTCTTAATTGGGCATGATTCTGAAATATCTTTGGATAGTTCCTTAACTAGTAGAGTAGAGTTCCCGATAGCCACAACAAGAGAGAAGAGGTGGCTTGCTATTAAAGGGTCTTTTTTTGATAATACGTAAAGATTTTGGACAGCATCCCATAAGCAGCTTAGGTTGAAAAAGTATTTTTTTTGATTTAGAGTTTGAGTTATGCTTTGTACTGATTCTAGACGTTTTTCTATAGGTAAATCTAGGAGAGATAGGGGGTCTTGGGATAAAAGGATGTCTTGGGCGTTGTATATTACTATTTCACCAATGGGTTCGCGATCTACTTGTTCCTTAAACTCGTTGATGAGTGAATCTATTGTTTTCAAGCCTAATCTGTACTGATCTTGAGTTTGTATGAATCCATCCTGGTATACTGGCAAACTAATCGCAGAGCTGTTTGTGTTTTTGAATGAAGAAAGTTCTCGTAGCACCTGATTTGTTTGTGATAGGCTTGAAAAACTGTTTTTGTTAGTTTTATTGTTTTCATCGGGTGAGCCATTTTTATTGGTTGGATCTTTATAGTCTTTAGAGTTATCTTTTGAAACAGAGTTTTTATTGTTCAAGTCGAGTGTTTGTTCCTTAGAATTTAGGGTTTGATTGAAGTTTGGATCAGGAGCAATTGTTGTTTGTTGGGGGGTTTCATTTGAATGGGGTTTTTTAGGGGGGTAATTATAGGTGGGGTCTTGTTCTGGTATATTTTTTCTGAAGATTGAGGTTTGATCACGAGCACCTACACGTCTGGAGATTGAGGCTGAAGTCTCTTTTGATAATTGCGGCCTTTTGACAGGCTTTTCGGGGCCTCTGCCTTCCATTTAGAGGGCGAGTGGGTGTGAATTTTAGGTTTAAAATTGGGGGGTGCAACTAGAGAAGAAAAAAGAAAAATGGGAGAGAAGAGAGTGCTTGTTTGTTGTTTGGGAAAAGGTGTAGGTTTTGATGCAAGAAAAGTTTAGCATCAAAGAATAGAAATAAAGATATGGTGGCCAGTAGTTACTTTCGGAAGATTCGTTAACCAGTGAATTTTCACGAGAGTTCTTTTTAGAAATGCCTAAAGTTTTGAACGAGTAGTTTTTCAGACAAATTTTTGTACCACGGAACTAATTGTGCATAAGGAAATTGCTGAGCCAACGAAACGTCAAAAGAACAAACAAATTCCCAAAACAAAACCAGCTCTATTTAACATTGTTTTTATCCGAAAAATAGCTGTTTATAGTAAAGATAGCTGCGTCATTTCCTGTGTTTTACTATAAAAAAGTATCCTCATGTTATACAGAAACTTCAGATTAACTGTAGATTACTCAAAAACAAAAACGAGCTGGTTCTCAATAAAAAGTGATGTGTAAATTTTATTTAAAAAGTTTTTTTCAAATTCAGATGGCCTTTTCGAGAAAACCAGATATATTTTACTATGAATGTCATACCATATTAGATTTTCCAGCCACTTTTTTTTTTTTTTGAGGGGGGTCATTTATTTGATAAAACCCAGCTACTTTTTTTTAATATGGATTTTAAGCCGAAAAAGTGTACATCTGGTAAGCCTATGTTAATTCTTATTTTCTTAAAATTAATCCTAAGCTACCAAATGATTATTAGGATTTGATTGTGATATTCCATATATAAGATCAAGTTTTGAAAGAAAATTGATTACAAATGTACCAATCTTGCTTTTAAATGTTCCATACATAATATTTTGGAATTTTTACTCGTATTTCCCTTACCACTATACTGAACTGTTTTTTCGTAATATTTGATTCTCTTTTCTTTTCAAAGCCAACCTATTCAAGTTCTAAAAGATAATCCATAAAAGTCCATCAAACCAATTGAAAAAAGTAGATGACTGGATACAAGCTTTTGTTTTTGGTTTGGATTGGTTGGTTTAAAATCCTTGAAATACAAAAAAAGGATCCAAAACTGGTAATTTATCACAATCATATTATGATACACAACAACAGTTCATAACACGTGTATCTCGCAAAAATAAAATTTTATTTATTTTAAAAGTAATCCTAAGATGGAAATTGGGTTCTAAGAAACATAACTCTAAAAGCCAACTACAAGCATCAACTAAAGCTAAGTTCTTATTTTATCAAAAAGCCTACCCAAAAAGAAAAAAGCAATCTAATCTGTGAATATTATTGGATATCATCCAAGTTATTATTAGCGTGGTGATCATATGCTTATTCTTGGTATTGGTTTTTGACCAATAGAAACTCATTTCATCCATTTTATTTGTGTTTGTTGTCCATTATTTTTTCATTTTATAGGTTTAATGCCAATTGTTTGCTGGTTAGTTTTTAAGAACTCTTTTACTTTATTTCATCTATAATGGGAAAATCTAACAGTAAGCTAACTCAAGATCAGTTATCTGAACTCCAGAAAAATACATACTGTAAGTATATCTCTTTTTTTTAAAATTTTAATATACATTTCTTCCAATTAAAATTCTAATATACATTTCTTTCGTTTAAAATTCTAATATATATTTCTAGTTGCAAAAAAGGAGATTCAACAATGGTAACCCAACATTTTTCTCTGATTGAGTCCAACCAAATTATTTTTAGGTATAAAGGTTTTTTAGCTGATTGTCCAAGCGGAGAAATTCAGCGTGAAGATTTTAAAAAGATTTATAAGAGTTTTTTTCCTTTTGGAGATTCAAGCGACTTTTCGGAATATATATTCGATGTGTTTGATAGCAACAAAAGCGGAACAATTGATTTTAAAGAATTTTTGCAGGCTCTATCCATAACATCGAGGGGAACACCCCACGAGAAACTTGAATGTAAATTATTTTTCTCTAATTCCTGTACTTACAATTTTGTTTTAGGGGCTTTTGAATTGTATGATATTGACAAGGATGGGTTTATTACAGAAAATGAAATGCTAGAAATTGTTTCTGCCATATACAAAATGCTGGGAAGTATGGTCCAGCTTGCAGAGGATGAAGATACACCCGAAAAACGTGTGCACAAAATCTTTAGACTTATGGATACCGTAAGTATTTCATCTGTGTTAATTTGTGAATAACTTTTCTTTTTTTTACAGAATTCTGATGGAAAACTTGACATGGAAGAGTTTAAATCTGGATCCATGCAAGATCCTATAATCATGCAAGCACTGAACTTATATGATGGACTAGTATAGTTTTGCATAGTTTTTGGTATTTTTAAAATATAAATGATAAATGTACAGCAAAATTATCTAACATTACACTGAAGAAACAATGTGTAATGCTAGCGAAAATAATTGCCGAATCATTACGTCAGTAATGAATAATCTGGCTTTGTCTACTAAGTTAACGCTAAAAAATTATTAACTGCCATTTTTTCTCAAGGAAGGGCAGAAAACAGAGTGTAACGTCGCCATAACTTTCAAAACAAGAAAACACGTTCTATTTATACCACGTTGTTTTTTATTCATTTTTGATTCGTTAATAAGCTAAAAAATAAAAGTTATGGGGACTAATCTTTCTTCTGTTTTGATTCCAACATTGGAAGAACCAATTGATCCCAATTCTCCTCCCAACTAACTGACTTGAACTCTTCTGCTCCTATTTGCAAGTTTCTGAGAACATTACCATTATCCAAGTAGTTTTCAGCAATCACCTAAATATTTGGTTAGCTCAGAACAGAAAAAAAATATACTAATTACCTTCAACTGTTTTGTTAGTTCTTCTGATGACTCGAATACCTCACCATTTACTCCTGGTTTCACCAACTCTTCAATACTAAAATTTCGAAATAATTATAATTTGAATAATCTCGCAAGTTTTTTTTTTTTGAATAATAAAGATTAAACTTTTACCAATTGAACTTGTATGAAAGTACAGGAAGTCCACATCCAAACATATCAACAATCTTCATTGGTAAGTCGAGACCGGAGGATGACTTGTGCAATGAAACTCCAAGGTCAGCAGAACCTAAGTAATAAAAAAATAGTTTTAAACAAAAAATCGCAAGGAATGTTATTTTACCTAACAATCTTGGGTAATTTTCAGGGCTCAACCATGCTGTAGTGATAAACACCTTTTCAAGTACAAGGTATTCAATAGTTTTCTCAAATTCTTGTTGCATAGGTCCTTTTCCTGTGATTATTACCAACAAGTTTGGATATCTATCATCATTCTTTGTTTCTTCGTTGTATTGTTTCAAGCTGTTCAACATCAAGTAGAGATCTTCGTCAGCAGTCCAGCTAGTTCCAGTGGTCAGAACTAGTGGTTTTCCTACAGATCTGCCGTTTTGATCAATTGTTTTTGTGCCGTTTACTGTTTCCAACATATGGATATAACTATCTGGGACTTTGCGTTTGAGTTGTTCAGATGAAAACAATTCAGTCCAAAACTAAAAAAAAAAACAGTTTTAAAGATATATTTAATTTTAAAGAGTAGGTGAATTACCTCTACAGATTCAAGGGTACTAAGTTTCTTGTAACTTTTTGGTGCTTTGTCATGAAGAGTAACAATTGGTTTTCTAAAATAAATATGAATTAATATCACTTGCTTTTAAAAGAGAGATTAGACCTACTTTATTCCCCAGTTCTTTGACAAGTCTTTTGCCATTTTATCTGTGACGCAAATATTTTTTGATGCCATCTGTCCAAAGTACTTTTCATAGCTAAATTTTTATATGGTTAGGTATAGACTTTTAAAGAAAAAACATACTCTTTTGCAATTTTAACCAAGGAGCTATCTTCTCCCAAACGCATGGCAAGAATACTGTATCCATAGTTGTGCCAATCAATAATCATTTCTGTGCGGCGAATAGCACAAACAATCTTTACAATGGCGAGTACGGGGATTGATGGTGGGTTCTATACAATTTTGGTGTTACTTTAATTGGAAATAAGGTTAGTTTACCTGAACAATGATGTATTTTGGACGATCAACAGTAAAGCAGAGGGTGACAATGAGCTGAACTATTTGGTAAATGATTTTGAGAAAGGCGTAAAGAGTAAATACAATTGTATTTGTATCAGTACTCAAAGGAGGGAAGGTTGTAAGATCCGCAATAGAGATATCAGGAGAATCCAAAACTTGTTGCTTTAGAGCAGTTTCTAAGTTCAAATGGTTTATTAGTTTAAAATAACAAGCTAAAAAATCAGTTACCATTTTGTCCTACAATGTCAACGTGATATCCATTACTGGCCAAAGAAAGTGCGTGGTATTGCATCCTAGCTGATCTGCCAATGTCGCCAAGAACAACCAAAACAACATTCTTCAACTTTCTTGATGGAATGAAGATGTGAGCTCCACCAAGCT
>MBFT01000154.1:55932-66248 GCA_003086725.1 Furculomyces boomerangus | reverse complement strand
CATCAAATATTTTTGTAGATATTAAGGGTTGGGGTCTAAGTCCTAGAGGTGCTGGGTACTTGTTTGGTGGAGATATTGTAAAATCAGTAAGTACAATTAAAAATACTGTTTTATTGCATATTTTTTATTATAAACGTTTTTAAGGTAAATTTTCTAATAATCGTCTTTGTAATATAGTTTTTACATGCAAACAAACTCGATCTTATAGCTCGTGCACATCAGCTTGTAATGGAGGGATATAAACTTATGTTTGATGAAAAATGTGTTACAGTATGGTCCGCTCCGAATTATTGTTATAGGTGTGGAAATGTTGCAGCAATACTTCGTCTTGACGAAGATTTAAAGCAAACGTATGTAAAGTTTGACGCTGCTGCTTCTGAAGGGAGGGGAATGGCATCAAAGATGATTGCACCAGACTACTTTTTATAATATTGTTATCTTTTGGAAGACATCTAGGACATGTAAATTTTTAAAGTTTTATTCAATCTTGCTAATTTAAAAATAAATCGATTCTGTTTCCAGAATCTATAAAACCATATATTAATGTAAAAGAGAAGCACTTCTAGTAGTGATATAAAATATTAAATGAATGTAGCGTTCTAGCAGTAAGGAGAAATTGATATCGATTTCACATAGGCCTTTATGGGCCCAGCTGACCAATCTACAATACCTGCCCAACCACTAGTGTTTGAACCATCCCAAAGACCAAATCTGAAAAGGTTGGCATTTGAAGGGAATGAATAATCGCTTGTTTTGGAAAGAGTTCGTACGAGAACATCGTCAATGTACCAATTTACAGCATTATCAAGTAATTCAACACCATATTTGTGATAGTTTGTACTCAAGTTTGCAGCAGATGGGTTTGGAGAAGTATGGAATTGGGCTTGTTGATCAACACGTTGAGCACGAACAAAATACATAGATTGGAATGTTGTCAAATCCTTTCCAACCATTTCTATATCGATTTCGTCACTTGGTGCAGGCCCAGCCAGCACAATTGCGGTAACTACACCTGAACCAGGAGCTATTTTCAAAGTTATCTCAACTTTTCCTGTTCTCATTGATTGTGGATATGATATTGTTGTTCCACATGCACTTGTTAGCGACAACTCAAGCTGACCACCAACAACAACTGCATTTTGTGGACACCACTCAACATTAAATAAACTCAGCGCGTTTGGATTTGAAAAATCGGCTTGAATAGCACCACAAGTAACATTCTTTGCCATTGCATACTCGTTCTGTACGGCATAAGTCTGTGAGCCTGGAACTTCATTAGGAACGTTTGATGGTGAACCATAATCGAATTGTTTTTTGATTGGTACGGCAGCGCCAAACACTTTTGTTACAACTGTAATGAATGTTAGAGCCAATATTGATCTTCGGACCATTTTTGAGTATAGAAAATATCTAAAAAGTAATCAAATGTTAGTTCATCAAATACATTTTGACGCATTAAAGTACATCCTTGTAAAAATTAAAATGTCGTTGGAAACTTACGTAAATGATTTTGTAATAAGAATGAAAGAACTTTTTGTTGTTGTTTGTAGTGGAAGCTGTTGCCTTTATATAATAAAAACTAACTACTGATGGTAAATGTTGAGTAATCAGTATTATACGTGATGTATATTACGCGCAGTGAATAAAACTATTTGTGAACATTTCAAACTGAGAAAGAGCAAAATTACCAAAGAACCAGTCATCTGGCTTCCCAACACATAAAAACGCGAAATTTTAATTTTTCCTTTCCCAATTTAACAAAGAAAAATATACTGATTCAATTATTGGATAACCAACAAAATATCCAAAATAAAAGTAAAGTATCGCGTCGCACGAATCACGAGTATAATTGGTTGATGGGAGAATTCATAAGGAACATTTTTAGACATTTACCCATCTTTTCTAAAATGTGTTTTCTTATCTAACAACTATTCACAAGTACAAGTTTCAACCAAGAAGTTGATTCAAGTTTCTCTTTTCTAGTTTGCAAGAAACTTTGAAAAGAATTTCCGCTTTTAAACATAAAATTATCGTACAACACGACTTTGTAATGCTACATTCGTATTTCTTGGTTTGTGAACCTTTAAAAATGTAGGAAGCAGTGTGATACACCACAATTAATATGGTTTGGTATATTTTCAACACGAATTTTTTACCTTTATTGTCGCACTACCACCAAATGATTATGAATATTGAATATAACAAAAATTTATCAAAAAATCTCAAAACTATATTCCCATCCCCAGAAAAACATTCACATGCACTTATCACAACAAAAAGTATATAACAACAAGAATGTCAAATGTAACATAAAAACAAAGCCTGTATTTCGACTTTCTGTTCCCAGCATCAAACGGTTTTCAGATATTTTTATTTATAAATCTCTAAAGTTAGCCCTATTTTATCCCAAGGAAACAAGTATTAAACTAAATAAAACTATTAAGCATCACGAGTATCGATGAGAAGAAATAGTTTCGTGTAAATTCGAAATAGTTTACAAGTTGAGTGGGATTTTTCAGTGTAGGGAATATTCAGAGTAGGTTTTAGGTAAAGCGAAATTGAGCCAATCTGATGTTGTGGTAGGCAACAACCCCATGATTGCGAGCCTATAGAGTCCAAATATTATTCCAACTGTGTTTATCATCAAGAAGATGAGCTTTTGTATAAACAAATTTATGTCAGCTTCCCCAGAAATTCTCGAATGTTCCAAAGGCTCAAAAACAGAACCAATACTCATTATTGCTTTTATTGGTGTCATCAGAACCATTCCTGTGATCAAAATACTGAAAATCTGAACACTAGATCCACTCATCCACGACATAAACATCTGCATCGCAAGTGTTTTTGCTGGTCCTGTAGCAAGATCCCATGCTCTTTTATTCCTCAAAAATACATCGCTATCACCATCTGATTTCTTAAATAATGAAATGAAATGTCAGTAAAAAAATAATCTCTGGATTGCTTTTGAAATTTATGAGTATTAATTATACCTTTTCAATAACAGTATTTCTCAAAAATGCATTGTAATCAAAACCCAAAAATCCATCTGCTTTTTCAGCTGCCTTATTATTCCTATTTTTGTAAATTAAACACTTGGAAATTTGTTACCCAGTATGACTTACTTTGGATTAGAAAGAGATGATAGATCAACGTAGATTTTGGACATTTTTCAAAACTGTTTTTCTTTTTGTAAATTACTAAATGAAATGTATCGTGTTTATTTCTTCATCTTAAATTATCACTTTTTCTTAAACATTACTTATTGGCCAAAAAATGTTGTTTTTTTTATCGTTTTATTGGCTATTTATATCCGCTCATATTAAACTTTGTTTTTGCATCATAAATCAACCCAGAAATCTTCCGTCTTGGATATTTCGAGTCTTGCTTTATAAACTTGAGTATAAACTCTTGAATATACTTTTTAACGTTTCGTTACGTTAATACATCGAAAGAGTGAGAAAATATATTACTCTGAGAAATTTATCAAAAATCAAATTAAAAGAATTAATACTGTCAACCATTCCTTTGTCATTGACGAGTTTCAAAAAGTTATACAACTAAATCTCTACTAACTAGGATCCCTGTATAATAGAAAATTAGAGGGAATATTTCATTAGTTTGATTGTCATTTGAATTTCGTGTGTAGAAAATCCATTCACAATAAAAAATAATACTGTTTCTGATGAATAAATAAAACAATTAAAAAAAAAGTTATATAGAATAAAAACACAACAATTGTTCGTAGTCATTCCCGGGCTATATCAAATTTTAAAGTGTTTGTATTTAAGCTGTAGGTGGAAGACCTGAAATCATCCAAGTTTTGAAAAACGCGAAAGCTCAAATAGTTCAATTTTTCATTGTTCCTTTCGATTCATTCAAATATCGCAACAATAAACTTTTAAAAAAGGCTCCAACAATTACCTTATAAGGAATAGACTTTTTTCAAAGTCTCTTTTTGGAAAAAAAAAAAGACAAACTAATATGGGTGGATTTTTTGATTGTTACAAGTAATGGTGTTATAATCGGTTATTTTGATTTTTTATAGAATCAAGGAATTTATTTTGTATTTTTCCCCTTGTTTCTATAATCAAAACAAAAGCGAGTTTAATTGAAATAATAGAATTTAATAGCTGTTTTTATCAAAAACTTGAACTAAAATTCTCCTAAACACAAGAGTATTAAGATTGAAAAAATTCAATTAATTGGGATTTATACTAATACTATACTAAATTTTAAAATATACAAAAATATTTAAATCAAACGACATGTTGTATACTCCTATGTGGTGTATAATACAGATATGTGGTATTTCAAATTACTTTCAAATGAGCAATGGCGGGAGAATTGTTTAATTCGAGAAAAGTCAGGTACCAGTCTTTGATTCGAGCATGAATGTCAAGATGCTATTTTATTCTTCGAGCGATTTGTTTTGATTCAATGTTTATAAGAAGCTCACTTTATTTTGGTATCATATTTTCCTTTCTGACGTGTATTTTTACACCTTGTTTTGCAAAACATACAGATAATGGAGATGACTCTAGAGAGGAATGAATCAGCGTTTTAGTTATGACTATTGATTTGCTAATTTGTATAAAGCTTACCAACTACACCAGGAAAGTTTTTTGCGGGGTATACTGATACAACTTTTGAAAATACAGATGCCAAAACCTTAGTCTGTAGTGTTAATTTTACAGATATCATCCTATAAATTAATGTTTTAGTGAAAACATTTATATTGCAATACTTACATTTCGATGCACATTAAGCTGAATTTTATTCTGTAGTTGCCGGATTTTCTTATTGACAAGTCATTAAAAATAAAAAACATTCCGAGTTTGTTGTCAAGGTCTTTAAGAATTTCACCATTTGTGATAGTACTTCCAACGAGATTTTTGAGCATAGGATCAATAAAAGTTCTTTCCATAGGGTCATCTGTGGCTATCATTGAACAATCAGTTTTTAGTACTTAGTTTTATATTTTCCATATAAAACAATAGCAAGACTTACATCTTTGTTTTACTAAATCTAATGGCTCACTCATATCTTCAGACCATATAGTTGCCATTACTGTAAAATCTGTATTTGATAGTAGTCTATGTTTTTTTATATATTATAAGCTGTTTTAGTACATGGTATTAAAAACCAATAGGAGATTCTGTCGAAGCGACAAGTACCTTATATCTACGTTGTTGTTGTAGCTATCATAAACACAAAGTTTTAGAATTGGTGGTGGTGTTATCGGTCTTCTATCCTAGAAAATGATATATAAACAAAGTTAGTTAATGATGACAAATATGAAATTTATAAATTTATATTTCGGTGTTTATTATAATATTTTTTGTTCTTACTTTTGAGCCAAAGCCACACATCCTTGCTCGCACGGGTTCTTGTAATATTTTAAGCTCGTATCTGAAATCTACTCTATTTGGGTAATCAACAAAAGTGTAAAGGTTGTAGTTTTATCTCGTGTCAAATACCGAGACTTACCCAATCATTTTTATGAAATATAGAAGGGTGATGTATTTGTTCCAAGGGTTTTATGTTTTAACTCAAGATGGCTTGATTTGGGGTATGGTTAAAAGAAGTTTTGAATAAAAGTTGGTGTGTTGTCTAAAGGTGTATGTTTGGTTTTGAGTCTATGTATAAGGGATAATAATATTGTGTTTAATCTGAGAAATGATTAATTTGTGGAATGTGGTTGGTGTTATATATGTTTGGAAAGTGCGAAAAGGTTTGGATTTTTGTAGTGATAGGTAATGGGTTGAAGTTAAAAATATGAGTGAATATAATAAGAAAAGGAAGGTAAAATAATGTAGGAGGAATAAATTATAAAAAGGAAGAACGCTTTTTTCAAGGGAATGCCGAAATAAGCAAAAATAAAAAGGAAGTGGTAATCTTTCTGGTGATGTATTCCATCTCCGTAAATGCCTTTTTTGTAAGTCCTAATGAGTTTTTGTGTGGAATCCATATTTTGATTATACCGCAAAACAATGGCTTAGATTTACAGACTTTATTATACCAAAATTTTGGTTTGCGGTGATTTTTAAATTCACGAGGTTGATTGTATTTCTAACACGATTATGTATAAGGGAATTACTGGGGCTATACGTGACAAGCGTGAATCATTTGGCTTGAGAGTTTTTGACATCTTCCCATAAGCTTTTTTTTATTATTTTAGACTTTGAATGAAAAACTAAATGTTTATCTGAGCCAATAATAGCTTTTTTCAAAGTGTTATTGCAATTGGAAGAAAAAATGTGTATACCTCTTCAAAAAACCACAGCAGAAATAGCCTCATCTGGAAGAACAAGCTAAGTTGGTCTTCATCATGTATTTCTGGTAACAATAGCACAGGTGAAAAGCAGCAAATCTTTTGCAAGAGGAATTAGTAAGAAATAAACTTTCCAATTATAGCATGCTAAATCGCTGAGAAAATAAATGCCAATGCAAGCAAACAGGGAAACTGGCAAATAGGAACTACACGCCATTTCATTTTTTTTAAAAGACACAATTTCCTAACGGAGACTAACAGGTTGTAATCCCATTTGCTCATCTTGGACTCAAGGAATGTTTATCATATACATCGGTTGGTATACCGCTGATATTAGTGTCGTACAATATCAGTAATTCCGTTCTTTTTGGAATTGCTTGCAATTTTATTTTGCATAGTTTATGTAAAATACTGAAAAAATAAATTTCCTATTACAAACACAAACTGCCTAAAACAGAGGGAAAATCTTATTAATTATGATGTATACCTTTTAAAAAATTTCCTTATTTGGAAATTATAGCAACTATCGATGTGTTTTCACATTGCACGAAGCTTATTGCAAATGCTATCCGAACCAAAACAATCAACAATAACCCCCAATACGGTTTTGTTGGTGTATAATCACCCATTTTAGAATATTCCATGTAATAAAAATAGTTTTCTGCATTGGGAGACGCGCATACCGAGTCCAATGATTAACCAAACCACTTGAATTACCAAAAAGCAGGCAATTTAAAAGTAAACAAACCACTTATAGAATTTCCTTCTGATTTGTTTTCCCATGGTAATAATCTAGACTTTTTAAAAAAAATCCAAGCTAAAAAAGGAACAGCCGATTTTCTCTTTACCACACAAATAAAAATCCAACGATTTCCGAAAAAAATCTTTTCTTTCTAATCCAAATTTCTTCTTTAGGTAAAATGAAAATTTTCGTGTAATCGAATGTAAACCCAAGAAATCTCAAAGAAGAAAACAAAGCAAATGCAGTATAATGCATATTTCAATTTTACCTGATACGCTACAACAGGAAATTTATCATCTTGCATGATGTAAGTATAACAATGCATATTAGCAAACAAAGTTGTTTGCCCCAAAAATAAACTCCCGTAAAAAACTAAGCGAGATTTTGGTAAGGCGACATAACACTGCATCGACACTCATTAACATACAAAAACTACAAACCTATTGGCCAAGACAGCCAAGTTGCAGATCTCTGAACCAAACGGCTTTGCTACAGGTGTTTTCAATACAAAATAATTTCTCAAGTATAAACATTTTGTGTAAAAACTCCCAGTAACAAAAATCACATCAAAACAACTTGCTTTGTCTCAAAAAGTTGTACCAATAAGGAAAATCTTTTGGCCTACATACTATATAAGGTAATCGAGATTGAACTGAGATAATTACCAATTTGACCAATATTGGAAATTATGTTTGGTTGTGAACCATTTTTTGTTTTAGAATATCCTTTGAAACGTAAGTTTAACGATTCTAAAAATATATATTTCCAAGATAGTAAGCGTATTTCCATTTCGACACATACCAATGGTTTAGATTTTTTTATTGGTTAGAGTTTGGTTTTTATATATAATTTGATAAACGTTTCAGTAATCAGAATTATTCTATCCACTCATCGGCAGTCCTTAACAGTTATCGATGAACTTCAAGTAAATATATATTTCCAAATTTTAATCTAAACTTTTATATAAGAGAAAAATAAACAATCATTGATATTCAAAAAGACTTTCTCAAGCTTTGACAAGACACATTTAGCTGCTTTGAAAACTAAAAGATTACTCCATTTTTTCAAGCATGTCTATTCGATGAATGATGTTTTCTCTACTCGTTTCTTCTATTTCTCCAGCAAGGAACATTTCGTCAATAACAGCATAAACCTAAACAAAAAAAATGTTAAAGAATTGATTGAAATATTCATATTCTAACCGCAAGCTTTATTCTTTACCTTGAAAAAGCTGAAAACCAGATCTAACTCTGTGACATTTCCAAAAAATTTGTCAAGAACCTCAACAAACAAATGAATTGATTCCATATACGCCAAGAGGTTATCGCTTGAATCAACACAAAAACAGAAATATAGTCCTGCATATCTTCTATAAACTATCCTATACTCTTGATACTAAAAAGTAATAATAAGGTTAATATTTAGAAAAATAATTTGTACTGTACCTCTACAAAGTTCGTGTGATATGATTGCGTCCTAGAAAGAACTAATGTATGCACTTCAGTTTTTATCTTCTTCTTTTCTTCATTTTTGCATTGAATGAACCATTTCTCTATTCTCGTTTTCCCTTGTTTGTTTTGTACAAGAATAAATTGAATCTATTTACTTGTTTAATTATTGATGCTCTTGAAATTCATAAAAATTGTTAGTTGAATTTTCAAATTACCATATTAATCTAACCGATTTAGTATAAAAAGTCTGGCGATGTTCTATCGTATAATATTTCTCTGTTTGTCAAAAACTATATAAATGATTAAATAGTTTTACAATCCATTAGCAAGTAAAAAACCCACAAAACAAAAGTAAAAATATGAGATGAAAACGCACCATTTGAAACTATTTCCCCCTTTTTTATTGGGCAATCGATTTGCATTGTATAATTACCAGAATTCATCTTCAAAATATAATCAATTATATTTAGCAAGAGTTTTATAAGAATTACATTCTTAGCCACTATATCACAGCGGAAGGCGGTTGTTCAGTACATGATAGTTTCGTGTCAGCGATAAATGCAAAAATAAGGTTTTGATTAGAAAACAATTACCAGTGATAATTCCTGTTATTTTAAACATTCTGCATAAAATCTGTTTTTTATTTGTTATAAACCAGCATTTTATAAGTGTATACTTGGCATGGCTATGTTTGCAGAGCGGTTTTTATTTCCAAAAAACCAAGAGAATAAAGCCCATTTGAACATCAGAGAAACAAGTAAACCATAATCAATCACCCCAAAAATGTCATTTTAAATCAAGAAATGTAACAATATGATCGAGACTTGTAAACAAACTATTGGCCAATAAAAGTATGGGAAAACACAGTTTTCTAATACGAAGTTTATACGCTGAAAAATTATCAGAAAGTTAGAAAACTTAAATCCTAACCAGCCTATTTGCTAGTATTTATAATGCTTGATTACAAAGCCCAAAACAAATACCTAAACAAAAACTCATTTATGCTATTTCCAAAACAAAGTTAATTTCTTAGCCAATAATTGGATATGCGCCTTTTTGGTTTATTTAACCTATATTCATCTCAGTCCTTTCAAAAGGTATAAAAGTCTCAAAATACTCCCAACTCTTCAACCCCTAGGTGATTGACAAGTTTCGACTATTAAAAAAATTCAATATGTACGGATTCGACAAAATGAAAGATAACCTTCCTGAAGAGGAAGAATATGGCTCCCAAACCCGCAAAAACCAGTCTGGTAATCAAGCTAGAGGTCAAAGAGATAACCAAACTGAAGAATCTGCTTATGGATCTAGACAACCACAACCTTCCAGCTATGGATCTTCCCAAAACCAACAACAAGGTAGTGGTTATGGAGCTCAGCAAGGTAGTGGATATGGCGCTCAACAAGGCAGTGGGTATGGATCAAACCAAGCTCAGTCTCAAGGACAAAACAAACCACCGCAAGGTTATGGAGCCCCACAAGCTAGTTCATATGGTTCAAATCAAGCTCAGTCTCAAGGACAAAACAAACCATCACAAAGCTATGGTACTCCACAAGCTAGCGGTTATGGTGCTCAACAAGCCAGTGGATATGGATCAAGCCAATCTCAAGGACAAACCAAGCCATCACAAGGTCATGGAACTCCTCAAGCCAGTGCTTATGGTTCAAACCAACAATCAGAATATGGTAGCGCAACTGGCGGCAAAAAAACAAATGTCCAGACCCCAGAGGCTCCTGCTCAAGGCACAAACTGGAAAAAGAATGCCGGAATTGCTGCTGGTGCCTTGGCTGCTGCTGCAGGTATTGGTGGTGCCATTTTTGGAGGAGTAAAATTGGCAGAACATATAAAACAT
>MBFT01000154.1:44949-55719 GCA_003086725.1 Furculomyces boomerangus | reverse complement strand
TCTGGTAGCGGAGTTAACATGATTAGTGGTAGGCCCCAAAGTGGAGTCATTCCAAATGGCCAAAGAGTTGCCATCCGTCATGTACAAACAGGAAAATACTTGGCATCGGGAGGTAATATAATATCAGATGAATCACACCAAGAACTTGCTTATGCTAAAGACAACAGAGATGAAAATTGTTGGTGGCAAATAGTTCCACTTAGTATTGATAGGACACCATCTGGTGACCCACTAACATTCGGAACTCAAGTTAGATTCTACAATATTAAAACCCAAACTTATCTTCACTCCCACCCAACTTTTAGATCACCAGTTAGTGGTCAAGGTGAAGTAACCTCATTTGGAAGTGCACAACATTCTGATACCAATGACAACTGGGTTGTAGAAAGATACCCTGATGTTGCTCAAAATCAACAATGGTCAGCTGATGCTCAATTAGCACTCAAACATAGCAACACTGCACGTTATCTTCACTCGCACAACGAATGTTTAAATAACCGAAACCAAGAAGTTACATGTTATGAAGATCACAATGACGATAACAACAAATGGGCTTTTGAATTTTAAGTTTTTCTACAATCAACCAACATTTATTTTTAAATTTTAAATAAAAGTATCACTATTCAAACCCACTTTCTTGAAATAAATAAAAAGAAAAAGTATTAAAAATGAAAAGCAACTCGCTCAAAAAAAATTCCAAGTTGCTAAAGACGAAAAAGCTTTTACAGTAACGAAAATCGTGTACAAAATGTATGATTTTTTGATTCTTAAGAAGTTTCAAAAAAAAAACCAAATGGGTTTCAAACACGGAGAAGAAAGGTTGGGATATAAATATGAATACCTTTCATTCAAAAAAAGTTTTGTTTCATATCAATATCCTTTTCTATTAAATTTTCCGATATAAAACTAGGCTATGCTTGAAAGACTCGTTGGAAAAAATATAGTAATGTAAGTACAAAGTTGTCAACCTATGACCTTGAGTTTTCGGAATTTCTACATTTTTTATAATAAAATAGAACAGGTGCTAGTGCCGGAATTGGAAAAAGTACTGCTTTGTTGTTTGCGAAATATGGTTCCAATCTAATTTTGACTGCTAGAAGAGAAAGTTTACTTGAAGAACTCAAGAAAGAAATTATCGAAATCAATCCAACAGTTAAAGTACATATTATAAAGCTAGACGTAACTGACCATGCTGCAATCAAAGCAGAATTTGGAAACCTTCCAGAATGGGCATCAAAAATCGATGTTTTGGTTAACAATGCTGGTTTGAGCTTAGGATTGGACCCGGTCAAAGATGTCCCTGACGAAAGAATTGATATTATGTATAACACCAATATCAAAGGACTAATTTGGATGACTCAACAAGTATTGCCCCAAATGTTGGAAGCAAACGAAGGTCATATTATTAATGTTGGATCTATAGTAGGTTTTATGCCATATCCAACGGGAGGTATCTACGCATCAACAAAGTTTGCTGTTCGTGCAATAACTGATGCTTTGAGAATGGAAACTCTTGAATCAAATATCAAAGTATCTGAAATTATGCCAGGGTATGTAATGACAGAGTTCGGTAAAGTGAGGTTTGAAGGAGATGAATCCAAAGTCAAAAAATTTTATGAAGGAGCTCAAACCCTAACAGGAGATGATGTTGCAGAAACCATTATATTTACTGCGTCCAGAAACCCAAGATCTGTGATTTCCTCCATTTCTGTAGTGCCAAATGGTCAAGCAAATTCGCTAGTGACTTTTAGAAAAACAACAAATAGTCAATAGTTACAGGTTTTTCATCTCTAGCAATAAATTCCAATTAAAGTTGAATTTTGTAGTAGTACCAAGATTGCGCTTTTTCTAATTGCGCAAGAAAAATAATTTACTGTAGGGTTTACACACAGATGATTTTTCAAAAGAATAGATAGTTCTCCAAATCAATGTAATACAAGTTTAAAATAGGAAATGGAAGATTATTAGAAACTCGCAATATCAATTGAACGTTATCTGTTATCTCAGCAAATAAATTGCTCTTTTGATATCACCCAACTTGATTTGAAAAGATTTTTTGATTCAAAAAATGTATTTTGTAATTTCCCTATTTTAAACACCCAACAAATGTAAAAAGCATAGCTTTCCAAACCAATATAACATTTTTTAGATTTGGCTAGAGAATGTGATTCGTGAAATAATATACATATTTCATTTCTTTGTTTTTATCCGAATCATTTGTAACCTTTTTTGTATTTGTGTTGCAGTTTCCCCAGTTAAAATGCTTTGTCTCAAGATCTAGAAAAAAAAAAGCTTTCTGAAATTGGGTTTCTATTCCTAGGTTAAAGATGATTGGAAATAGAAACAACAAATAAAAATCGTGTACAACATACAGAACAATATCGATTTGTTTATCCGTTTTTAGTATTTAGTTTTTATATGTAAATTACCAGAAAGATCTTTTAAAAACAATTAAAATTTTTAAATGTTGAAACGGACCAGTTTAAAATCACAGACTTTTATCTAATGAAAGAGTTTTAATTATCGATAATTACCAATACTAAAAGTTTTCTGCAAGTTTGTGTGGATCACAAAAATATCAAGACAAAAAATGACAATCTCTACTTTATAGACACTTGGATCCATTCTCAAATTTTAGTGTTTAGTCACCTCCGCAGCACAAGCTCAAAAAATATATAAATATATATATTACCTATAACCCTCTCCATTGATTATTTTTCCAAAATGAATAACAATTCCTTTAATATTTCCAAAAAACTAAACTTACTTTTTGTAATTCTGTTTGGTTTTTGTTCTAACGCCAATGCTTTAATAATAGGCAAGTTCAACACGTCTTGTTATAAACTTATATATTAACATTTTTTTTCATATTTAGTTGGTTCAAGCAACTCTGGTACATACCTTGGTGTTTTTGTTGCACTTTGTAAGTATAATTTAATGTCGAAAAATTACCAAAACTCACAATCATTCTTTTTTAAATAGTTTTCATTAGTTTGATATTCTCTTTTATAAGATATAATCGGAGATCAAAAGCCTCTATCAGTGTCAAAAAACCAAATAATACCACGCCAGCCGAAGCAGTTGTAGTAAACTATCCAACTACCGCAAACGAATCAGGATATCCAAATGACACATACCCACCACAGCAAGACTTTGTTGGATATAATCATCTAGGTATCAACGGCGCTGCAGGATCGCCAATGTTTACACCACCATTACTACGGAACGTTCTTGAAACATATACAAAAGTTAGACTTACAGAAGCTCTTCAAATTATCCCTCCAAATTTGGTTCCTAGACTTGATGTTTCAAATGATTCTATTGAATGTTTGATTTGCTTCAAAAAAATACCAAAATCTCAATACACAAGAATAATCCCATGTAATCATCTTTTCCATATATCTTGTATCGATAGACATCTCCTCAGACAGAATGGCAACTGTCCTCTATGTTCTTACAATTTGAATACAGATTTTATTACACAACCACCACCACAATTCCCTGATAGCCACCTCAATCATAGTATAAACGTCCAATAATTTCGTATTATGATATTCTTTATCTACCTACCCTAATTAATGTTATTATTTTCATTTTTCAGATATATTGTTTATATTAGACTTGAATCATTTTAGTTTACCGGTCAAGTCCAAATTATTCATATTCAATAAAAACATCATTTGATCATAATTGACTTGTTTAACTTTTGAACCAAACTCATTCTTAAAAAACAAATAGTTTTATCTAAAGTCAGACCAATGTTTAAACATACAAGAATTTCGTGCGTAAATGTTTCTATATGAATTTCAAAGTATTTACTATTCTCTATAACAAATATTTTCCAAAAAGATACCAACTATAAAGCAAAAAACCAATCCAAACAAGTACTGGATATGATTTCGGTAAGTTTGTCATTGAACTCAATATGGACTGTGGTTGTAAATCACCATGAACTTCCGAGTTTTCGCGAAAATATTCAAGCGCGTGAATCCTATAATCTTTGTTGCTGTAAAGCAAAGACAAGTGATATTTCTTATCTATGTAACTGATAAGTGTGCCAATAGCTATTGCAAGTATACTCCAAAAGATATAAAAGTACATTACTCGTTGATAATCCTTTGATGTAATAATCCCATCTGTGTTATTATCTTGTAGCTGGCCCACCCAAATATCAACAACTGTATTCCCAACATTTTGTGCCGATTTATATATTCCATAAGCAGTTCCTAACATACCACTTGGAATAATAAGTGCTACAGAAGATATCAAGCAAACAGGTCCAAGGGCAAGAGATATAGAGAATATCAGCATTCCTATAATTGGTGATACCATTGTAAAGCCAAGTATCAATATTGAGAGTAGAAATGTTGTAGATGATGTTATAATTAATTCTGGTCTGCGGCCATATTTGTCAACAAACATTCCTAGGAACGGCACTAAAAATACAGGTAAAAGCTGGGAAATACTTGCATTCCAAGCTGCTATTTCATCATTAACTCCAAATTTTAGCTTGATGAATTCGCTGTTAATATGCAGAAAAGTTGTCCACGAACTTCCTAATACAAAACTCTCAGCAGTTATTAGCCAAAAAAGTCCCGAAAAAAGGAAAATAAGTCCCGGATTAAACTTGTTTTTTAGAATCAATTTTTGTAAACTGGAAACATCCGTCCTTTTATGAATATGCTTCATTTGATACCAATACATCAGATTAACAATGAAAGATAACACACACACCAAAGATGATGCCCAGAAGGCAGCACCATAAAAACCAACCCAGTTTGCTATTGGAACTGCCGTTCCCATTGACAAAAAACTCGACTAAAATTTTAAATTACTCTTTAGAGAAAAATACAACGGATTTTTTTTGAAATAAATCATTCCTTTTGTTGAAATAATATGTATTAAAATCATTTTTACCAGTCTTGCTGTAGATATTTGTAAAGCAATGGTAACAGCCAGGCTTGAACCTCTAAACCAATGTCCCAATATTGTTTCTTGAACTGTTACTATTGTACCAGAACCCAATCTGAAATAATAAAAACAAATTTATGTTTGATTTTTTAAAAATTATATCTACCTATTACACAATAAAAAGATTGTTTATAAAGTAAAAGTATAAACCACATACCCATATATGATCCTTCCGAGAACCATAACGCCAAAAGAGCTCATGTTAGTAGAAATTGCAACAATGACACTTCCTGTCATAATAAGACTTGTAGCTAAAAGTGATCCCAGAGATGTTCCAAAGGAATCAATGAAAAGGCCACCAAGCACGGGTATTATAGTATTCACTAAAGAAACTGATGATTGCAGTGCACCGTATTGAGCATTTGTTATATCAAGCTCCTATAAAAATGGTGTGAATAGTTTTAAAGACCAAGTGTAAAAATTTCAATAATTATTTCTAAATTATGATGGTATAGTTTCCAATAAGCTCTTAAATATATAATATTTACCTTTTTTATAGTTGATTTTAGTGCACCAAGTGTATGAGCAGAGTAATGACTCCCGACTATGAAAAAAATGAACGAAAAAAGACAGGAATTGAGAATGATTTAATATAGTTATGGTAGAAATTAGAAATGTATAAAATTTTAATTTTTTTGTACCTGATATCAAAAGAGTGCACAGAAGCGCAAAGAATTTATATTTGAACAGATTGGGATCTGTTGAAGATCCATCATTGAATTCTCGACCAGCTTCATCAATTTCCTCTATATTTTCACTTCCTGATAAATCTACAGGACTGCCTTGAAATATCCTTGAGATATGTTCGTGGTTTGTTTCATTGTGACTTTGATTTGAAGTTTGAATAAAAGAATCTTCCTGCGATAATGAATTTTTGTGACTTGTTCCTGCCAATGGAGAATGTTCTCCGATGAATTCTACTTTTAAATCTAGGTTTTGCTTACCATTCATTTTTTTTGAATTTCAGAACTATTTTAAAAATCTAATATTAAAATGTGTGTATAAGCTGTGTTTTTTGATGAATATAATAGTATACAAAGTAAACGAGTATTTTTATGGAAAAGGTTTCCTTTTTGTTTGCAGCTGAGTACAAATTTATAATAGAAAAATATGCAAATATTTGAAGTTTTGTATATCTTTTATAGTTTTGAATTTGTTGGTTGTCTATCAATTTTCATATCTTGATAAGAGAAAATATGGAATAGTTATCAGATATGAAAGCTGAGTGCAAAGTATTTATAGGCATTTCCACCGTTTCGGGAATTACACAATTCACATGTCATTAGAACAATGTCTTGGTTTCAAATAAGACATCACAAGTTTAATCATGCTTTGTTCACAAGGTTTAGAAATACAAGTAATCCTAAATGAAGTGAGAGCTTTTCCCTCGATATATTTATAAAAAATTGGAAAGCTCTATACAAAACATGTTCCCTTCACTCAGGATTATCCATACAGTAAGGTATTTATTTGATTAAAAAGCATGCAGCTTTACAAGACGAGTTTATCTGATATCAAAAGTTGTTCCCAACCCACTTATATCAAATTTTATACCATAACTTTGTGAATTTATTCCAAGAGGCTGAATACCTGTTTACTTGTCGTTATGCGCATAAAATAAAAGTATTATAAAGCAAACCTACTGATATAAAAACTTGTATTCCACAATTGTGCCAACTTTAAAAGAAGCTACGGATTTTGATATCACGTGTGATTCAGCATTATTATTGGGGAAACTTGTCCAATTAAATCAATATATTCATTGAGATATTTATCTATCACCAGTAAAAGTCTTTCCATTTATTCTCTTGGTCCAATAAAAAGTTAGATTACTTTTGTTAGTGATAAGAAACAAGAGAGATTACAGGTGAAATCCATGCTAAAACTGAGAAATTAAGTGGAAGCAATTTTTTCTTGATAAAATCTTTGGATATATCTCGTAGTTTGTTCAAAACTGGTCATTTGTTTTAACTGTTTTCCTTCCATTTACATTGATTTAGCACACCATCAAAATGTTCAACGCCGTACGTTTGCTTAGAGGATCTAGCTTTAGACAGATTGTCAACCAAGGTAAAGATCAGATAATCTTTCATACCCATCATCCTTTCACTGTCATTCAAACGCTTCATTAGTTTGTTTATATAAAGTTTTCATATCATTTATTTTTGCGATTAACATTTATCTCTCGATCATTGATTTTTGATTGCTATAAATCAAAAGTTTAAAATTTTGCAAAACAATAATTAATCAACTTTTTAGGAATTCGTAAATATGCTGCTGAGGCATCTTCAAATACTGAAGGATTAATTGTCAACTTTTCTGTTCCCCACCAGGTATTTCTATTGTTTTTTATAACCACACTATTATATTTAAATAAAACATTTTGATTTTAATCAATTATTGTTAATTTTATAGGCCATTATGAAAGGTGTTGTTGCCACCCAGATCAATGCATCTGCCTACTCAGGAGATATGGGTATTTTGCCAAACCATGTTCCTTCCATCGAACAACTTAAGCCAGGTGTTCTCGAAATCATAAAATCTGATAGTACTGAAAAATGGTTCCTTTCTGGTGGATTTATGATTATTAACCCAGATTCAGTTTTGAACATCAATGCTGTTGAAGCTTATAAACTAACTGACATCAATGCTGAGGTAAACTAGAAATCTTCATAAAGTTGTATCTTTTTTCTTTTACAAATCATTATATCGAAATTCAAAAATTTTAAGACTAGTTCAAATTTAAATGGGTGTTATATATGCTCAACATTCTAAAATCAATTAAATTTTTGATGATTTCTAGGCAGTAAACAGTGAATTAGCAGAGTCAAGGCGCCTGGTTTCATCTGCTAAGAACGAAACTGAAAAAGCCGCTCTTGAAATCGAAATTGAGATGTACGAAGCTCTACAAGCTGCTCTTAAATCAAACTAAATGATTTTTTTGTCGTTTCATATATTTTATTTTTGGAGATGAAATATAAAGTTCTGGAACTTCAAAATTTGGTTGTTCCTTAACTTGTCTTAAAAAATAATGAATTTAAACTAAAACATAAATTGCAAAAATCAATATATATTGCCTATGGTATAATAGACTTGATCTATTTTAAATCTTTCGTTACCAATGTTTAACACTTTTTATCTTTGACCCATTTAAATCTGCAACATTCTGTAGTTGTAAGATTTATAACTGTAGTTCTCGTGCTTTGTTGGGTTATTTGAGCAGTGAGAGGTACAGTATTGGTGCTTTGAATAATACTGGTCACTGGACTACCTCCTACAATTGAAGTGACATCCACCGTACCAAACTGAGTTATCATGCTTGTTTCTAATGGTGGTGACGAGTATTGAAGATTTGTAGCAAAGCTAGTTTGAACGTCTGTTCCAGCAGTAGATGGTATTGTAGTTGGGTAAGTTTCTTGGAAGCTTAAGGTTGTACTTGCAGAAACAGTATAAGTTGTGAACTGAGTATTCGTGTTAGTATAGTAGTATGTAGTTGTAATTGTTTTAGGTGGAACGATTTCACCGTTTGCGGTTACATATTTGGCACTATAGAGCTGACTATTCATAGTTACTGTTCCACCTACAGTGTAAATTGATAGGAATTTGTATGCAGGTAGTGGTGTTGTATCATTATAACTAGACAAAACTGTTGATAGCGGTACGGTCATGGTTGTGCCTGTGCCCATTTTAATTGTTCCAAATGGATCGATTTCAATACCTAATATGACAGGTGTATTTGGACTTGATCCTAAAACGGGGCCTGTAGCCACCAATGGCCCACCGAAAGCTCGTGCAATACCAGATTCCCCAGAATATCCAAATTTGAGTTCGTACATATTTGCATCAATATTGATAGTTGGAGTAAAGCCAACGTATATATCAGCTGGTGATGTGAGATTGAGTGCAATGTATAGACGTGAGGTTGCCAAGTCTACAGGTAAAGCCAATGTTGTCAAATCAACCTTTATTGCGTTTGCAAGATTTTTGTTTACAGCATCCGTTTGTAAAACAGATATGTTAGATTCGTTAAAAGTATCAACATTTTTTGCTGAAGCACTGGTTGCAAGAACAGCTAGAAATAAAGTTTTTACACCAAACATGATTTTGTTTAAGAATTTGGAATGTGACTAAAGCCGAAAGCGGTATATCTATAAAAGTTAAATTAGTATTTCCAGGAAGTTTGATTTAACCAAAACTTACTGTTTAATATTTGTTCTCTAAAAAAATTGATTTAAATCTATTCAATGTAGTTGGTCAGAACTGTATCGGTGTAAAACGATGCGAGATATATATAGAATGAATACTTTAAACAAAGAGTAATAGTGAAAGCACTTCGGAGAATGGATAATAAAGAAAGTATAAAGTTGAATCTTCAAGCTCCTATTTTATATGAATATATACTTTTAGTCAAAATATGATCCTCGGTTTAGTAACTGTTTATAAAACTAACAAGTATGCCATTAATAACACTTTCCTTATGTATGTTTTTTGATTTGTTAAAGTATCAACATGGATCAGAAATTGAAAATCACTTATGTGATAAGCATTTAATTTCGAAAATCAAAGCTATGCTTTAATGCGATCTGAATAGTGCATGGTGCTTTTAAAATAGTTATTTTATTCTGGGAAGGCATTTATGAATATCATTTTAGAATTCATTATTTGATCTTCATCTTTTTATCACAGCCGATATTGGATTTTAACTTTATGACTTTACGAAAGGCAAAAATGTGTTTAATATAATAAACAAAATATTGAAAGGTAAATCCTGCACTTGTAAAAGGCTAGAAATTTTTTGGTTTCCAGTAATGCTTAGTGATATTTTATTCCAGTGATAATTAAAAGCATCTAATAAATATTGAATTATATCAATCCCTCTAGAATATCACATATCGTATTTCTTAAAACCTTTTTGGTTTGTTATTCTTAAATTAGATATGGTTCCAATATAATACTATACATATTTCAATAAAATTAAGCAAAGAGTATATTTGTTGTAAAAATAAGTCCAACTTGATAAATTGACCAAAAATTTTTTGGTTGATGGGATGTTCATCTATTGGTTAAAAAAGTTGATTGTTTTTGAGAGAAAATCTAGAAAATGTTTTGGTTCGAGATTTCATTCTATTGATTTCAATCTTGTTTTTAAATTAATTCAAACCAAATCTACGCATTTAGAATGGAAGAAAACAGATCACAAAAATCGCCTTCCGAGTTTCTAAGAAAAATTATAGGGAACAAGGTGATTGTTCGCTTGAATTCAGGAATTGATTACAAAGGTACACTTGCTTGTTTGGATGGTTATATGAATATTGCTTTGGAAAACACAGAAGAGTATGTCAATGGGATTTTGAAAAACAAGTATGGAGATACCTTTTTGAGAGGGAACAATGGTAATTACTTTATTTTTTAGAAAGATTCTTAAAACCTAAAGTGTAATCTGAAACTAGAATTGCTCTAATGTTATGATTGTTTTTAGTATTGTATATAAGCTCTGTGTAGAAATATCAACCGTCAGTATTTTTGTTTATCTGTTCATGACTACCACGTCTGGCTGATATTATTAACACTACCACAGGCAATATTTTATTATACTAATAAAAATCGGATATTTTTACCCTTGATAATTTTGATAAACTTTATTATACTTGGTTTTAGTTTTTCTAATAAAAAAAATTACTTCAACCCTAAGAGTAAACTTAAAAACTTAAGAAACTGTTAATATCTACACTTTAGATATGTTGTCTTTCTAATTTTAATGGTAGCTAACACTTCACGTTTTTGGGTTTCAAGGCATGT
>MBFT01000154.1:20650-37472 GCA_003086725.1 Furculomyces boomerangus | reverse complement strand
ACACCTATAGCGAGTATGAAGCTGAAAGTACAATGGAAGACATTTTAACTTTTAAAAAATCAGAAGAAAAGAACAAGAGTGCTGATTTCAAAATGGAAAAAAATAACCAACCCTTCAAAAAGCTACACAAGAGCTCAGACGCAAGTGTATATGCTTACAACTACACATGTATGGAGTATAGTATAAGCGTTTTTTCAATACCGAAAGATCCTATCAAGCTGATAAACTTGGATTATAATGATGGTTACTGGACTGTAGAGAACACATGTATCTTGAAATCAAAGGTTAATAAGGACCAAAGTATAACTTGGGAAAACGTTTACACTGGTTTTCCAACAGAAATCGATAGAAAAAACGAACATCTTGATAACTTTGGAAAACTATATCGTCACTACGAAGAGTATACAGCCTCAACATTGATAAAAGCACAAATGAATATTGCTCAAAAAACAAGCAAATTCAAAAAATCCCCAATTAGACCATCTATTCCCAATTTCATAATAGATCCAAACATTCTTGAAGAAAGTGACGAACATATCCTTAGTCAAAAAGTTGTTGATTCTCTAAGAGCCGTTAGAAAAAGTTCCATAGTAAACAGAGAAAAAAAACAACAAACTACTTCTAAAAGTTCTGGAAAAAGCGAATTCGAAATTGAAACCTCTGAAAACGTAAAAAAGTTTTTCCTAATATTCCGTGAAAGTAATGAACTGTACTTTGCCACAAATTCTGTTGGGAGATATAAGGTCAAACTATTTCTATCTATGGATGTTAAACCCAGTTCTTTTAACCAGTATTTCATACTTATGAATGGAAATTGTGATACCAAAGATAATAACACAGAAAAACATACACAAAAAATTAGTCAGCAGGAAGATAATAATCTCGTTAGCTCGTTTGTGAATATCAAAAGATACTTTAAAATCGGTGGTCTACCAAACTGTGATTCTATAGGACTTGTGGTTAGTTTGCCGTTCGATAAAATTGATACCTCAGACTCAAAAGACTATACAGGAAACTGCAGTCCAATTACTCTTTGCAGACCCTTAGGAATAAATCAAAATGGCATGCCAACTTTTGAGCAAAACAAAACAAATACCTCAACTGATCAAGAAGAGTACCTAAACTCAAGTACCATCTCAAATTTGGCGATTAATACAAGCTTTGATATGGGTTCCAATGAACAAGTCTCGGTTTTATCAAATTGCTACGTGAATACCACTGCTAGAAATAACATTTTACTTAATCATGCACAGCTTTCTTCTTTTAATGGTTGTACTCAAAGCAAACAAAGTACACCAAGCTCCAAACGATTAGCAAGTGATGAAGTTGGTTTAAATGAAGAAACGAAAAGCGAAAGTACAACTGATTGCAGTTTAATAGCTGTTGATGAACATTACAAACTTCATAACTCGCCACTAGATAATATCTTCTGTGGAAAACATTCTTTTTACAACTCAAATAATCTAGATGACATACACTATCCAAAAGGTGAAAATAATGATGGTGTTTTTAGTATATACAAATGTAATTGCTACTATTGTATCTACTTGAGATGTCAAGCGGAAAAAACTAAACATGAAAACTTTGAAAATAAAAATCCTAGTATTTACAAAGAAAAACATAAAATGCTTCCCAGAATTATTTTTGATGAAGCTAGTCCTGAGATGGATTTCCATCAAATACTCGTTTTTACTACCAGATATTTACCAGGAACCAAGGATATTGAAATCGCTTATTGTGCAAGATTATTGGTCTCAGAAAAACCCGAATCTAGTGAAGCTAGTTTACCAGATTTCTTTGATCATGCTGGATCTGATACCTTGGACTTTTCAGTAAACAATTCCACAAAGTGCAAAATAGATGAGAAAAATCCTCTAACACCCAAAATCAAATCATATGATTATGACCCGAGCTTGGAATCTACGGACAGAAACACTTCTGAGCCAAACATAACAAAAACCTCAAGTGACGGTACTATCACAAACGATACACACACTGATAATAAATCTTCTACAAGATGTTTAGTTGATGAAAATATCACTAGTTCTCCTAAACCAAATTCTACCACTTTGAAAATCAATTATATCTCGATGGAAAATATTGTGGAAGATAGAAAAGCTACAAAAAATTTCAATTCTTCTGAAAAAGAAGTACAGAATTCAATCAATTTGCTTGAAACGAAACATTTCGAGAAATCAAGAATTAAATTCAGGATACCAGTTTTCACTGTTGTTTTGGTATTGATAACAGGAATGCTAATACTATCTAAACAATTCAGTGGATTGCTTTCAACAAAGTATACACATTTGAAGCAAGTATCATGCCCAAAACTAATGCAATTTTTGGACTTTGTTCCAGAATCTAAAATCTGCAAATGGGCAAATACCAACATCGATAGCTTGATCTCAAACATGGGAAAAAATGAAAGCATCAGTAAATTGGAAAAAATAAAGTATGTTGTGAAAAGTAATACCGAAAAAGGTGCGAAATTGACATTCCGTGCAATGTGTAATTCTATGAAGAATAGTCAACTTTATATACTAGATATTTGTGTAGCCAGCAGTTACCAAGATATTTACACCGATACAGAATACAATCACGAATCCAACACCAAAAACTATAATACCAACCAAAACTTGAGTCCAAGCTTTTTTATTTATGGTGAACGACAAAAATTTTTGAACAAAGTCAGAAATCACTTTGCCAATTCAAAATTTTTAGTAAGCCATGACTGGAGTACTCAAGAATCAAATAAACATAACAATTGTTTCGATGGCATATGTGGCTTGTGTGTGACAGAGGACCATAATAGTTGCTGTTGGTGTCATATAGTCACAGAAATGTTTTTAGTCTATAGCCCAAGTAATTACTACGAGCTTGTTGAAAGTGGTATGATAGTAACTAAAAACCCAAACTATAAAAAAAATTACAACAGCAAGGCTGAAAACAGTCAAAATAAGAACGAATATGGATATATTGGATCATACTTGGAAAGTCTTCCGAATCTGAATACTATCATGTTAAAAACGCCTCAAAACGAGATTTCCAGTTTAGAACCCCAAAAGAATAACTATATAAACAACGTTTCATCAGTATTCAAAAAACTTTATGAGGTGTTTTTCCTTTTATTTTATAGATAATCATATTGCATTCTTAAATATAATTTCATATTGGTGAGATAAATTATAATAAACCAAAGCGAGTTTCCAATAAAGAAATAGTTGTATTGTTTTAAAATAATGACAAATTTTATTTGTAAAAAGTGTTCTTTTTATCAAAAAGTCAAATTACAAGTCATCATCTTCCTCTGGGAGTGGTTGGGCAGCAGCGGCAGCTAGTTCGTTGCTGTATTGTTGCATCAAACCGGCATCAATTTCGACTTCTGGAGGTTGGAGGGCAGGTGGGGCAACAAACTCGAGGTTTGGATTACCGGAGAGTTTGCGTGCAAGCCAGAGGAAAGGCTTTTCAAAGTTGTAGTTACTTTTGGCACTAATATCGTAGTATTGGAGGTTCTTCTTGCGGTGGAAAGTGATGCTCTTGGCCTTGACTTTACGCTCTTTGATGTCAACTTTGTTACCACACAAGACGATTGGGATGTTTTCACAAACACGAACCAAATCTCTGTGCCAATTTGGAACATTTTTGTAGGTGATGCGTGAGGTCACATCAAACATGATGATACCACACTGACCTTGGATATAATATCCATCTCTAAGACCACCAAACTTCTCTTGACCAGCTGTATCCCAAGTATTGAAGATTATTCTTCCACCAGAAGTGAAAAATTCAAGGGGATGGACTTCAACACCAACAGTAGCTAAATAAATATATAGATTAATAAAAAAATAATTCGTCAATATAAATTAATAACGGTTCAATCAGATTGAACAGTATTAGAAATATTTAAAGGATCATAAAGAAATGATAATTTTGAAAATGGCAGTATCATAGATTAGTAGATGATGGAAATTAAAGAGATCTTGTAATTGATAAGATGAATGAAACAAGTAGGGAATTTGGTAAATGGGAATGAAAGGATGAGGTTGAATTTAAAAGATTAAAACAAGTAGGATGTGGAATATAGATTACCAATATATTTCTTTTCAAATTCACCGGACAAATGTCTTTTGACAAAGGTGGTTTTTCCAGTTCCACCATCACCGACAAGGACCAATTTGAATGTTGGGACGTTAGCATCAGCCATATTGATGTAAAGAGGTGCGAGTAATAGAGATTAGATTTAGTTTAGAAAGGGTATATTAATAGAAAAAAAGTTTTTAAAACGTTAATTCTATTGAAAAGAGGTGGGTAATAAATTCAGTTTTCAAATTTTTATTTGTAAAACTGTTTATTTGTTTGGATTTTATTCGAAAAATTTTTCATTGGTAGCTTTCTTTCACTTTTTCGATTAAATTCTATGATCTTTCTATTTACATCAAGTCCATACTGATATGTCATTGGTTACTAAGATTTATCTTTTTTGATTTGAAAAGTCCTTTCTATCAAACCAATAAATCATTCAAAGAATAATATGCTCATCAAACAATTGGTCAATATAGGTATTTACTTTTGTTTTGTCCAATCAATAGTAAAAAAATGTAAATAAATACCACGAATTAAATGTGTAAAAGTTTCAATTATCGACTTTAATACTACAGAAACAAAAAACTAGTAATAATAAATAATTTAAGCAGAGTTCAAACTCTTTTCAATTGCTTTCTTCCATCCCTCCAAAAGATGAGCTCTTGCGTCGTCGTCGATTTGTGGAGTGAATTCAGATGATACTGTTTGTGACATAATATCGTTCTTATCCTTCCAGAAACCAACAGCCAAACCTGCTGCAATAGCAGCACCAAATGCTGTTGTTTCTCTCATTTCAGGGCGAACAACCTTGATGCCAAGAATGTCCGCCTGGATTTGCATAGCAGTATCTGAGTTGGTCATACCACCATCAACTCTTAGCAATTTAAGATCTGTTCCACTGTCAGCATTCATAGCATCAAGAATATCTTTGGTTTGGAAACAAACTGATTCCAAAGTAGCTCTAGCCAAATGTCCCTTGTTGGCATATTGTGTAAGACCAACAATACATCCACGTGCATCATCACGCCAATGTGGTGCAAATAATCCAGAGAATGCTGTTACAAAGTAAACGCCACCATTATCTTGGACAGAATCTGCCAAAATATTAATTTCTCGTGCAGAGTTGATGATACCGAGCTTGTCACGGAGCCATTGGATAGCAGAGCCAGCAACGGCAATTGATCCTTCAAGAGCATAAGCTGGTTTCTCATTTGGACCAAGCTGATATGCAACAGTGGTTAGAAGACCATTCTTTGAGAAAATTGGGGTTTCTCCTGTGTTGAACAACATGAAACATCCTGTTCCATAAGTGTTCTTGGCTTCACCTGGGCTAAAGCATAGTTGACCAACTGTGGCAGCTTGTTGATCTCCGAGATCACCAGCAATAGGAATTCCCTTTAATGGACCTGAAGTGATTTCTCCATATACTTCTGAAGAAGATCTGATTTCTGGAAGTGATGATTTATCGATTCCAAAGAACTTGCAGGCTTCATCGCTCCATTTCAAAGTCTTTAAATCCATAAGCATAGTTCTGCTTGCATTAGTAACATCAGTGATATTTTTTCCTGTTAATTTGTAAATCAGCCATGCATCAACATTACCGAATCTAAGAGTTCCTTTATCTCTAGCTTGTTTAACAGCATCAACATTCTCCAACATCCATATCATTTTGACAGCACTGAAGTATGTAGCCAAAGGAAGACCACAAATTGGTTGGATTTTGGAATCCTTGTCCTTGGCAGTAAGTCTTTGGACAACATCACGAGTTCTGGTATCACTCCAAATGATGGCGTTAGTCAATGGCTCTCCAGTCTCTGAATCCCAGGCAACTGTGGTTTCTCTTTGATTGGTAATACCAACTGAAACAATATCACTAGCAGAGTACCCCAGTTTTTTCAATGTTGTGATACACCCATTAACAGAGTCAGTTACAGAGTCCAAGAGTTCATTTGGGCATTTTTCAACCCATCCTGGTTTTGGGAATTCATTTTGGTATTCAATTTGGTGTGAAGCAATGATTTTTCCATGTACGTCAAATACTAGGAAGCGGGATGAAGAAGTTCCCTGATCAATTGAACCAACAAGTTTCCCTGGCATAATAATCCTTTTTTGGTATTATTTAACTTTTTTTTGTATAGAGTTTATATAACGAATTTAAAAATATTTAGATTCCATTAGAATCAGATGGGGCTTTATATACAGAAATATGATCATGTGCATGAAACATCCTGCGCATAATTCTCCACAGTACCTTTGTCTTTTACTATTCATTAACTGGTTGTTGCGCATAATGCTTAAAAATGTTTTTATTTCGATAATTTTTTTTTATATTTATTTTGGCCCATGACCAAGACATACTACAGAGACTAATAAAATTAGTGGTTGAAAGACATTTCGATAGTTTATGTTTATTGTTTCTGATCTACATATCTCAGTTTTATTGGGCCACAAGAATAAAAAACATGTGAATCCAAAATATTTTGTTTGCAAAGCACCATATTAATTATTATGCAGTGTTAATATCAGAATAAAACACAAAAGTATAGCTTTGTTTCCAAACCAAAATGCAAAAGGATAAGCTTTGTGATTATGAATTGTTTTCTATGCAAGAGAGTCCATGTTTATAGAATACAAGAAACCTCAAAAAATTACTGTTTTTCACTTTTATATTTCTCTAGGGTGTACTAATATATCCTGCCAATTTCTGGCAATAGTATATGCAACCTCGTCTATGAGAACTAATTGGTCTTTTTTAAAGGAAGATAGTACATGATCAATCACAGTTTTGCTAAATCCATCTGGTCTTCCAATCCCAATCCTGACTCTGGCAAAATCCTGAAATTTGGATTTAAATATAAATTATATTTATAATATTCCAAAATTATTTTTCGTGTTGCATGGCCTATAACAAAATCATTTACCTGTGTACCTAGATAGCTTATTATGGATTTGATACCATTATGTCCTCTATACCAATATTAAAAATGAGATAGTTAGCTCTATTTTTTTCTGGAGAGAAGTGAAAAAATAAATACCCTGCACTGCCTTTCTTTTTGTAGCTAAAAATTCCCAGTTCCCTTTCCATATCATCATGAAATACTATAATCGAATCTGGTGAAATTCCATGGATTTTTGCTAAATAAAAATATAACAACATATGGTTTCTTTAGTTTCTCAAAATTTTCTACTTGTACCAATAGTTTTGAAAAGTGTCTGCGAGTTTTAAAATATTTTCAATTTACCTGCATCCTTTACGGATTTCCCACTAAGGTTCATAAAGCTATTGGGTTTTAAACAATATATATCATAATCAACCTCAGAGATTGAAACACCTTTTGGTAACACCATTGGACTTCCTATTGTACTATAATAAACTATGAGATAATGTTTTTTTTACATATTTTTATTATTGTGTGTTGCTGTAATGTTTCTATATCATTTTAGGAAATTACCTTTGACTCGGAAGAAATTTGTTGTTTTTGTTTCTTACTAAACGCACTTTTGTTTTGAAATTGGCAAATTTACCATCTACTTTTTTTGAATTTCCCCAACTCAATCCCAGATTCTGAACCAAGAGATCAAGTACGTACATTCCCACATTGTGTCTAGTGCCTTCGCCTTGAGGATTCCCTAACCCAACCAACTTGGTTATATAATAAAATCGATTATTTTATTTGGAAAAAAGTTGAAAAGATTCATGAATTTCAAAAGGAAGAGGGTTCACTGAAATTTAGATTCCTGGTTATCGAATTTGGTGTAATTACTTACCAGGAGTTTTTTACTTTGTAAAGTCATTTATATTTTTGATAGAAAGTTAAATCTAGAATTTTAAGGAGAAAAGTAAAAAGTTTTTTTTGATATTTTTATACAAATTTATTGGATGTAAATGAACTATAAAGTGATAAATCTAAGATGGTTTCCGCAGCACTAAGCGTAATTGTATTTACTGGGCCTATTTGATAAAAAAGTTTTAGAAAAAGAGCCAAAGATTCAAAATTGAAGTGATTTAGATTGAAATATATAAAACAAATAAATAGACATTACATCACTGATGATACCCATTCAGGTTCGATTTTGCTTACTTGCAACATGAATGCCTTTGATGTTTCAATAACTAAAATTACCCAGATTGTTACTTTATGATAGCTTTTAATCTTCTGAAAGAATGAATAAATATACTGTTTATTTTTATTACCTCCAGTATATAATACAAATTTTGGTGTGATGCTGAATAGGCATGAATTTGGATGGATAAAGAGAGCCTATAAAAAACATTTGATTTAAGTGGTACAATAAAGTTCAATTTAATTTCGAGTTTAAAAACTTACTTTGCCTGTAACTATATTCTTGTATGAAAAATTATCATCTTGTAGTTGTGCAACATTTTCGTAAAATCCTTTTATAAAACACTCTATAACAAGTTGTGTTTTTCTTTTACTGTATATGCTATTAAGCGGAGCCAACAGCCTATTTGAAAGATAAGATTCACAGCTGTTATCATTAGCAACCAATCCAAGAGCTAGCATCATTCTCTTGGCTATTTTCAAGGAGTTCATCAAAGAGTTGATGTCCATGTTGTGTTTTTTACACCAATAGCCTATACGCCCTATATTGTTGCGGTTAGAGGTATAAAATCTCAAAAAAGCCACAAAGATGTTAAGATATAAAATAAGATCTCCTTCTTCAGTTGCAAACTTAAGTTTTTGATGATTAGGATCATCGCTAAGGCTGTTGGGTCCAGTGAATAAGTTCCCAGTATTCAGCATTGCAATAATAACCAAAATTTCAGTACTGACATCAAAATCGGGTTTTTCACTTGAATTTGAAAAAAAAGGAGTTTCGAAGTTTTTTGTAGCATTTATAATGCTCATATTTTTATCTTTTTTCTTCAGGGCCTCAACTAGGCATATCACAAGTTGTGGTTCAATATCTATTAATGTCATTTTTTTAATCAAATCATAGTTGTTAATGGATTTTCGATCACTCTCTGTGCCACTTTCAAAGCATCCAAAAGAAATAAGTTTTTCAACTGCGCTTTCAATATTTCTTTCAAATAAACCTGGTTCAATCATATCAAACTTTGCATTTCTAAATGAAGGACCAGCCAGAAAAAGCAATTTTAGTAGCAATTTGGAAAGTTTAGAGCTTCCTATTCTATTCATTTCAGGGAGATCAAGCTCTGGTAAATGGTTTTTGTATGTTGAATAGGAATAAAGCCGGTATGATTTCCCACAGATATTGGCACCGCTTCCCAAGTTAGCCATTTTGGTTCTAATCCTAGCGGAATTCTTTGATATAGGTACCATATTTACAATCTCTGTGTTTTTTTCCGTGTCAAATATAGTTTCTTTTTTCAGCCCAGTATCTATAACAAATGATATACCGTCTATTGGGTCCATTGTTTCGGCAATGTTTGTAGAAATTACTACTTTCCGTGTATTAAAAATGGTTCTTGTATAGGTCATATCCATATCTTTGCTATTTAGCCCAGCATATAAAGGTACAGAAAGAATTTGATTTTTGGTTTTTTGGGATTCATTGTATACATTTAGATTCTGTACTGCCTTTTCTACTTCATTTCTACTTGGTAGAAAAAGTATTATATCGCCTTTTTTAGATTCTGATTCATGAATTTTTTTAACTAGAGATATTGACATATTAAAATAGTCTTCAGAAGGTTTTTCAAGATAATGAATGTCAACATCAGGATTTTTTGTTAGTAAGTTGATAACAGAAATGGGCAATGTTTTTTTCTCATTTATTTTTGATGAAGTATCATTGTTTTGTGTCGTACTTTCTATACTTTTCCCAAAGTATTCAACTAAGGGCAATGCCGATTCCTCTATTCCCACAGTAAATATAATTTTCAAATCAGGTCTTTTTTTCTGAATTCTATAAAATATCATTATTTTTAGAATTTATCAAAATAAAGTCAATATAAAATATTTTGACTTACTTTTTTAAAATCATAATAAGCAAATCTAATTCGGAAACTCTATACTCAAAATCTGATACAATCAGAATTGAAAATTTTGTAAGAAGTGGATCAGTTGTGATGTTTCGAAATAATGAATTAGGAGTCGTGTATTTTATTTTGGTGTATTCGCTGGTATTATTCTTTTCAAAGTCAATATCATATCCTATAATACTAGGCTGAATATTGCTTGTTTCGTTGAAGGATTTTTGAACACAATCCAAAATATCTTTTGGCTTTACCTTTAAATAAATAAAATTTTGTTATATTTAATGCTAAAAGGGTATAACTCCATATTTGATTCTAGAGAGAAGTTGAAGATTTACTCAGAAGGTATGATATAAAAACAACATATAAAAGATTTTAAAACAAAAGACTTACTAGTATACATCCTATCATTCTGTTTTCAGCAGCCCAACCATTTTTATATAACAAGATTGACAACTCTATAGCAACAATGAGAATTAAGGATTAATCAAACTTACAATGAGAGATGAATTATATTTTTAATACCTCGAATGGATTCTTTTGTATTATCCAAAACCAAAATTGAAATATTTCCAGATTCCAGAGAAAACAATATATTTCTTTCTGTAATTGTTTAATTCAAATTAATTTAAAAATTATGATGGGTATAATAAAGTCAGTGATTTTATAAGTATCTTACTGTTGAGATTGATTTGAGAATCCAAAGACATTTTGTAAATGTGTTTTGAATTTTATTTTTGATGGATTTAAAGATTAATTTTTGATCCGGAAACAACTTTTAAGAGTTTGTTTCTGTGAGCCTGTTTAAAATTGTGTTGTTTATATTAAATATCTATCGATTTACTATAGAGCTATGTTTATTCCAGAGATGGTTGTTGAATCAACATTGGAGATTCTATTTATAAAAAAACAGGATTTTGATTGGGTTTATCAATAAATTGAAAAACTCGTTTTTTTGTTTTGGTTTGAATTTCCAAAAGGTAAAAATTTTATCCTTTTGTGAAAGGTGTCATATCATTAGAAAAATCACCATTAAATTAATCAACAGAATATTCATGATTTTGCACAATGGCTCGTTTTTTTACAACCTCTGATCTGTTTCATACATCGCTTAATAATCCAATAAAACGTATCGACATCAGCAAAATATTAGCAAGCAAACAATATTTAGAATCGAACAATTCAGGAAAAAAATCGCAGATTGAAACAACCAACTACAAAAACTATTTGGCAGACTGTATTGGAGATGGGTGGATTGTCATGAACAGAACCAAAAACGATTTTAAAAGAAGAAGTTACATAAAAGAAAAAATGACCCAAGCACTTTATAGCTCTTTTATAGGACACGAAGATCTAACATATTGTATATGTCAAATAGTAGATTCTCGAAAAAAAAGTAAGAACAAACCAATCTACAAGATCGTTGAATCCCTCCCAAATAAGTGTACTGAAAAATCGCATATAAAGTATATCCCAATCAGTTTAGTAGCCAAATATTTGAATAAAAATGTTCCGAATCTAACTCGTGGCACAAATACACATACTAAAATCTTTGAAGGGTTTTCAAACCTCGGTATAGGTCTCCATCTTATATTGATCAGAAAACCAGATAAAAATGGTAATACTGCGGATAATTTATGCGTTGGGTATCAACGATCCTTAGATAATATTTTTGATTCATCCAGGGATAAGACATTTTCAATTTCGAGTATAAGAAAGGAAGAAGAGCGTTATCATAAGATGATAGAATCTATCAATATTGACCCAAGTACATTTATGAGTTTGGAGAATACTATCAGTAAGGAACAAATATTAAGCATGAATGCTGGAATAATGAATATAGTAACAGGAAAATATACTCTTAAAAATGAAGTTGGATTAGAAAAAAAGGTCCTTGGTATTGTTGAAAACTCTATTATTCAAATTATACAAGATAAAAAAAAGTTTAGTGTAGAACTATTTGGATCGAGGAAGTTGGGTCTCAGTACTATTAAAAGTGATTTGGATATCATTGTAAATTTTTCTCAAGATACCGAAGTTTCCTTGAAACAATTCATTGATAAACTAACAAGAATTTTTAAAAAGGAAGGTCATATTGCACAAAAAATTTTTGCAAGCGTTCCACTAATTAAACTAGTTATCTATACAGAAAGAAGAAAAGTTCTTGTTGATATCAGCTTTCAAAACACCTCTGGGATTGTAAAAAATTTTATGGTTAATGCATATATTCATAGTGATCCTAGAGTCATACCCTTATTGATAGCAGTCAGAGAATGGGCAACAAACAGAGATATTGTAGAAGGATCGTTTTTGATAAATTCTTATGGTTATATGATGCTAATGCTTACATTTCTGTGTGAAAATGGTGTTTTGCTTCCATTTAAAGATATGATTGATGTTCTTATACCACTTTATCTCAATGAAATATTGGGGAAAGCATCAGTTTCCATACATGAGATACTGGAATCGGAAATGAAAAACATGGGTTTAAATGAACGTAGTAGTGCTGAAGCCAAACATCTAGCGAAAGTCGAGCTTTTCAAAAAAGAAGTTGGCTTCGGTTTATGGATACCATTTAAAAAAAATGAAAACCTGGTGTTAAAAAATTTAAACACTGGATGGAAAACAACTAATAACAAAAGCATTTCAGAACTTTTGATTGAATTCTTTAGATATTATGGATTTGAACATGATTATGAAAACGATATAGTATCTCTTCGAGAAGGTACAACAAAACTAAAAAAAAGCAAACAAACTGAACCCCCAGGTGAATGGCTAAATAATGCAAGATTACTAACTATTGAAGACCCACTAGAAATGGAAAGAGACTGTGGAAGAAACTTATCTGTCAACAAGCTAGAAGGAATTCGATCGGAAATGCGACGCAGTTACTTTATCCTGAAATATGGTCGCGCACTTGTAAGCAATATGGACAATTTGATTCCGATAGTGATGACAGAGTATAAATATAGTAACCCACTTCCTTTAGAATACTGGATTTCGGAATTTGATATGAGTTTACCAGTTTATATTAAATCTAATATTAGTAATGGAAAAAATGAGGAATAAAAAAAGGGAAAAAAAGCGGACGATGTGAACTAGAATCATTTATATTAATAAGAGAACAAATCTACAATACCAAACTTTTCACAAAACTGTTTTGTTTGGGGGTTATTATAATAAAATTGTTCATTGGTGTTATTTCTAGGTCTGGAATTTGTTGGAGTACCAGGTTTGGCTCCAGGGGCTGTTAAAACAAAATTTTCTGGGATGTTCCAATCGGTAATACTTGACAAAACTTTTTTCTTTTCGTTTTCTATTTCTTCTGACATGTCACCAAGATTGATCCACTTTGTAATTGTTTCTGGTGGAACAGACCTTTCAGTTGGGATTAATGGTTGAAGAGTTCTGAGAATTGCTATCCATTCAGGATCGTATTGGAACAAACTTTTTGGCGGGTTATTGTTCTCACCAATTGATTCGATATTTTCAGAATCAACATTGATATCAATAATTTCAAGGAATTTTCTTTTAGGAAGACATTTGTCAAGAGATAGGAAATTTGTTATTCTTTCTCCCTGTGGTTCGGTTTTATTGGTTTCTAATGGTTCTTCATGTTCAACTTTAGCTTTTTTTGTGGGGTGGTTTCCATATTCGGCTGAAGTTTCAGAAGTGTGTCCAAGCTCAACTTTTGTATCGGGAATAGTTTTGTTTATTTCCTTGGAATCATCTAAATTCACAATTTCATCAACATTTCCAATTACTTTATCCGTTTCTGTATCGCTATCATCACTGAAATCAATATTTATTTCATCGTTATTGATTTCTTGCTGTATAGTTTTTGTGGAATTGTCCTTTTTTTGGGCTTCAATCTCTGTCCAATTTATTTTTGTTTCGAATCTGACATGCATATGTGCAGAAAACCAATATTTTGGTTTCAAGTTGTTTATCAATTCTTCGAGCTGAGCAGATCCCAACTTGTTATTATTGATGTCTGATTTGAACCATGGTTTTATTCTTAAAAGTTCTTGAGTGTTTCCAAGCTTTGGTACATTTCTTGGCCAATCATGAGATACAAATATATCAAGTTTCGATTTGTTTTTCAAGAGTTTTATAGTTTCAAAGATTCTTGTATGATACATGCTTTTGAATCTATCAATAGGCATAAATGGTGGTTTTTCATAGTACCCACGATGCTTGTTTAAATCGTTTTCGATGCCACTTATCCCACCTATCCTCAATCCCCTAAATTTGATTATGTTTGACATACCTAAATAATAAATGTTTGGTGCTACCCAACCACCAAGGTACAACTCACGATTATGGTTTTGTGCTTCATGATTCCCTCCTATAAAAACCGTTGGTACTGGTGCTACTTTCTCTCCATTATAGTATTTGTGGAAATCGCCAATTTCTTTATATTTTTCTGGACAACACATGCATTTTAGATCAGTAAAGTTTCTGATCGCTTGGAAATCGCCGCATATTATTAGTAGATCTACATTTTTATTGTCTTTTGGATTCATGTAGTTTAATGCTTTGTAGATGTTGTCAAGTTTTCCATGGCAACAGCCCTCAATTGCTATTCTTAAAGATTTAACCATGATTTTGTTAATTGATGCAAATAAAATAACAAGGGGTTTGTGTATACAGATTTGTAGGATTTTCTAAGAATTATAAAAAAATTCTAATTGCGCAAATTTTATTGCTTTGAAAAAATCAGAAAATTGAATATTTAGTGTAAAAAATTAAGATACATATCCTAGGTATTTGTTCTCAATAGTGACCAAGGTGTTAATAATGTATTCCTCTAACAACATCTGGGTAATGTTCGGCAATCTGTGAAAAGAGTTCGGGCTTATTTCTAGCAATCGCATAAGGGTCTTCTGCAAGGCATACAAATGTGGCAGATGCACCAGATTGAACCACACCATTGATTGTGGTAAATACACTAGCACCAAAAATAAAGCCCACAAATGTAAACCCTACAAGATAGCTACTATTTGAGGCCAAAGAGGTGTTTATCACACGTGCTAGAATGTAGGTTAAAAGAGCACAAATTACACCTGTCATAAAGGAACCCATTAATATAACATTATTGATCAAGCTGTCATTAATTAGGGCTTCAATTCCCCTTTCTTTAATGAGATGCCAGGTATCTTTTGCTGCCTGCATAAATGGTTTTCCATAGATTGCTATTTCAATATATGCGTATTTGTTAAAGTATTCAACCAAGGCTTCGATACAGCTCAGGATGCAGTCTGCGCATACTATGAGAATTGAAGTTATGATATTGTTATCATCAGAATGTCTAATATAGTTCAGTATGGCTCTTATAGTTTGAATGATAGCGACAATAAGCGATCCAAAACAAATACTTCCAAAGGAGTAAGTAGAGGCACGCCCAAGAGACGCCAACAATGGGTGCTTTGTTGGGTATCCTTCTGGTGTTCCATCAAAAAAGTAGTAAGTTGCAAACAAACCACAAATAGCAGTGTGTAAAACATTGAATATGACTTGGATGGTCCAAAAATATGTAAAGGCCAAAAAGACATAAGTCAAAACAAGGTTTGTGTTTGAGCATGAACGATATGTGTTTCCATTACTGTCAGTTTTTGTTGTACAGGTTTGATATTTTTCCATATAGTTTGGAGCTGATGTAAGGGTGACCACCCACAGGGTATTGAAAGCAATTGCCAAGATGGACCAAAAGATGGTGAGTACAATTGTTGATGGGAACTTTGTGATAACTTGGAGAACGTTTTGAAGGATTAACTTTGTGAAGGGTATTGCGCGTTTCCATCCTCTCCAAGAGAATGCATATAACAAAGAAAAGAGTATCAATAGAGCGCCAGCAAAGTATATTTTTGCAAAGATGTAGTATATACCAGTGGCAAGGAAAAATAAAACAGAGAACCAAAAGGAGCAAACAATAATTCCATACGGGAACCTATATTGGAAAGTATCAAAAAAGAAAGTTAGTATATAAAAAATATAAAGGGATTTTATATAGCTAAAACTGGGTATATAAAACTTACGCTTTACAGAGGAACAGGTACAAGATTGAGATAACGAAGGATACAACAATAACGGATCCCAGAGTAATGTAATTTTTAGAGGTAAGAAAAGTGCTTGATACAGAGGTTGGTTTGGATGATCCTGAGGGCATGGCACTAATAAACAAGACTGCAAGTACTACAAACAAACCAAAAAATGCTAGAAAGAGGATTGCGGCCCAGAGGTCTCGGAACTTGGGAGTTTTGTTATACTTTATGTTTGCCTGTCCGGGTTGGCCAAATTGATCTGGGGCTACGCCATATTCAGGGACGGGTGGTGGTGGGTGCATAGGTTTTGTGTAAGCATCGTAACCACCTTGTGGGGGGTTTTGAAAATCATTTTGTTGGTTGAAGTTGAAACCTGGCTGAGCATTATAGCCAGGGGGGTATGGGTTGGTGTATTGATTGTTATTCATTTCTTATTGTTTTACAGAGTGGGAGAAAGACAAAAAGAAAGTTAATGAAAAAAGAGAATTATATAGAAAAGAAGATAGGAAAGAAGATAGGTGCAGATCGTTGTGGGAAACATCAACGCCAAGTTTTGCAGTAAAACATGTTTGTGGCTAATTGGAGGTACAACTCACAAAACCAACCAATCATAACAAGAAAAGGTTGATTGATAATCTCGCATTGTTGGGTTCTTAGCTAATTGGGTTTTCAAGTAAATTAATGTGGCCTCACTTGAATTGTACACACTCTGGATGGAATTCCCAACCACAGC
>MBFT01000152.1:53734-65106 GCA_003086725.1 Furculomyces boomerangus | reverse complement strand
AAATTAAACTAAAATATTGATAATGTTTAAATATGGCCTTATTCGAAACAAATGTAGCAACAAAAATATCTGGAAATGTATTTTTGCACATAATCTGTTTTAAGACAAATATAGGATATATTCTAAGGAATGCTACGAAGTTTTACTACTTTTTTATTAGTTAAATCTATTGAAATCCCAAATCAATTCTTATATCCACAATTTAGTTCATTCTCTTCTTTCTTTGACTTGGTTTATAAATAAAAAATATCTTGTTATTGTGGAAGTTTTACTATATTTTTAAAAAAAAGTTTTTTGTTTTAGAAGAGTGCATAAATTTTTGAACAAATCCATTGCCAAGGTTTAGATAATTTTTGTTTTTTTCAGATAAAAGAATTGGTTTAAAATTAATAACGATAGGCCTCTGACTTGTATGGACCATCTGGGGAAACTCCGAGATATTCTGATTGAACCTCAGTGAGCTTAGTTAGTTTGATACCAAGTTTTTCTAGATGCATGCGAGCTACTTCTTCATCAAGTTTCTTTGGAAGAACGTGAATACCTATTGAGTAGTTTTCAGGAGAAGACCATAAAGAAACTTGAGCTAAAACTTGGTTGCTAAAAGAGTTACTCAATACAAAACTGGGATGACCATTAGCACATCCCAAATTTACAAGACAACCTTCAGCAAGAAGCAATATGTGTCTGTTACTTGAGGTGAGGTATCTGTCTACACCAGGTTTGATGTTTTCAACAGAAATTGAATTTTTATTGAGCCAATCTACATCGATTTCGATATTCGAATGACCAATGTTACATACAATAGCATCTTCCGGCATTTGAATCATGTGTTGTTCACAGATAATATCTCTGTTTCCTGTTGTTGTGACAAAGATGTTTCCTACTTTACATGCTTCTTCCATGGTTGTTACTTTGTATCCTTCCATAGCAGCTTGTAATGCATTAATAGGGTCAATCTCTGTGACCCAAACTTGAGCCCCCATTCCGCGAAAAGCATCAGCACATCCTTTACCAACATCACCAAACCCAGCAACAACAGTGATTTTACCAGCAATCATAATATTAGTAGCCTGCTTGATGCCATCAATAAGTGATTCACGACAACCATACAAATTATCAAATTTACTTTTAGTTGCAGAGTTATTGACACCAATGGCTGGAAGTTTGAGAAGACCTTTGTTGAACATCTTATTAAGGTTGAAGATACCGGTAGTAGTTTCTTCGGAGATACCACGAATACCAGATAATAGTTCAGGATGTTTTTCATGTACATAGCTTGTTAGCGAACTACCATCGTCCAAAATCATATTGAGAGGTTTATTACCTTCAAAAGCAGTAAGGGTTTGTTCAATACACCAAAAAAATTCTTCTTCGGTTTCACCTTTCCAAGCATACATAGGAACTCCAGACTTTGCTATGGCGGCAGCAGCATGATCTTGGGTGGAAAGAACATTAGATGAGCACCAAGCAACTTCTGCACCAAGAGCAATAAGAGTTTCAATTAAAACAGCAGTTTCTATGGTCATGTGCAAACAACCAGCAATACGAGCACCTTTGAGTGGTTGGAGAGGACCATACTTTTCTCTGATCTTCATAAGACCAGGCATCTCGTTCTCAGAAAGGTTCATGTCTTTACGACCCCATTCAGCCAATCCAATATCAGCTAGAGAAAGTTAATGAATTGAAAAATGTCTTAAGAAAATGCTTTTGAAATATATGAAGAATGAAATATCATATTTCTTACCAACTTTATAACTCATTTCAACAAAATTTCTATCTTTTGGAAAGTTTTAGTCTTATGGATGTTTACTAGAAAGAATTTAAGAGAAGATAAAATGGAATTTAGCTTTCAGTTTCTGTTTAAATAATAAATCAACCTTGCTATGAATAATATTTTTGGATGTTTTATTTTCATGGTGTGTTTTTCCAGAAATGATAATTTGGTAATGTGAAGTTTAAAAATTCCAGTAATTTGGTTGATTCTCATGTGATAATTTGATATTACATTTTGTGGATAAAATAAGTATGAAACACCAGATCTGGCCATTTGGCTTTAGTTATTTTGCAAAATATAAGCTTGAAAACTCAAAAACCCCTGAAATAAGGGGTATGTTATGTTTTTACAATGTTTCTAAAGAACATTACATAACTGTTTCACAGTAATCTCGTATGTCATTATTTTATCAAACAATTTTTTTTTGGAAGAAAGTATCTTTTTATGTTCAATTTTTGTCTGCTTTAGAATATGAGATGGTTTGATTGGTAGGTTTTAGTAGTGTGATGTTTATTCGCCCATTATTTTTGCCTTTTTTATCTATGGAATTACTAATCTCAATTAATGTCCCCCAATAAAATAATAATAAAATTGGCAGTAATCCAATAATAAGTCTCTAATTACTTTAATTAGCCAATAGTATTCTTTTGTTTTTTTAACTCGACAAATGATTTCTAAACTACAAGTCTGATCTATCAAAAAGTTTCAAAATAAGAATTTAAGGTTGTAAAGGTATAAACAAGGTTTTCTCAAAATCTAAATATCTATAAACCTTTAACCTCAAAAATACATTTTGATACTCAATTTCTCCCTATTTTTTTTTCCTTTAGCATAAATCAATGCTACTTAATCATGATTAACAAAATCACGAGCTATGAAATTCTCACTAAAATATTCATTCTCTCCAGAAATCCAGAGGTTCGTTTTATTTCCCGAAATTTTAATGAAATCTCAACTTTGAATTCAGTCCGCGCCAGCTTTCTTCTCAAAAGATTCGGTAAAACCCGAGTTTTGAAAATTACAAATGATTTCTTTGCATCTTTTCCAAATCTTTTTAGCAAACAAGAGCTGGTTCTAGAACTATTAAAAAAAGGAGCAGATCCAGATTCAAAGTCAAAAAAAAAATTATTCTGCATTTCAATAGAGAGAGGATGGAATTTAGTTGTCGAACATTTCCTCTGCCTCTTTACTGAAACTACCAAAGAGAAATTCCATAAAGCTATTAAAAAAAGAATAAATGATGGCATTGGAAGACAATTATCACAACAAAAAGGCTCGAAATACTATATTCCTGTAATAGATATCAACTATAATCTTGGGAGTTTTTTCAGATTTGCTATATCAAAAAAGCAAGCAAATATTGTCAAACAGCTCTTAAATGCTCACAAAATAAAACCAAAACTACATTGTGATGAATCAAACATAGAAATTTCCACTCATTCAAAAGTACACATGTATGAATTATGTCCAAAAGAATTATGTGATCTATTTGAACAGGAAGGTATAGAGTTATTACAACTATTTTTTATAAATGAATTCTATCAATATTCAATAAATGATTCCATATTTTCTGAATTCTGTGAAAGAGGAAATATGGAATTTATCAAATTAATGGCTGAAAATGGAGCAGATATAGATGAAAATAATGGTACTCCTTTGAAACTTTCTATTGAAAATAATCATTTGAATGTTATTAAATATCTAATCGAAAGGGGAGTTGAAACCAAAAATTGTGAAAATTTAAAGTCTTTCCTATCTATTCAAAGTATCAATTCAGAAATTGAGAATTCTCCAGAAAAAAAGAAAATCAGAAATAGAGGAAAAAGTGAATATACTCTGTATGAAGCTAGTTCAAATGGATTTTTGGATACTGCAAAGACTTTAGTTAAGAGCGGAGCAGATATTCATGTAAATAATGAGATTGCTTTGAAAGAAGCTTCAGAAAATGGTTATTTAGATATTGTTGAATATTTGGTTGAAAATGGGGCCGATATCCATGCGGATCAGGATTGGGCATTGGGAATGGCTTGTAAAAGTGGACATTTAAGTGTAGTCAAGTATCTAGTTGAAAAAGGTGCAAACATTCAAGCTAGAGAAAACTTTGCTTTAGGGATTGCGTGTATATACGAACGTTTGGATATTGTGAAATATCTTGTTGAAAAAGGAGCTGATCTCAAAGCTGAAAATCATTGGAGGAAGATAATTGAAGAAAATAATGATCTTGATATTGTTAATCACTTAGTTGAAAGAGGACTGAATTTCTTTTATAAAGTTAACTTTATTTTAGGGGAGGCAAGTTTTAAAGGGAGATTAGATATTATTAAATATCTTGTCGAGAATGGAGCTGATATTCACGAGCATAGAGATCTTGCCTTAAAACGGGCTTGTGAGAAGGGACACTTGGATGTTTTAAAATATCTAGTTGAAAATAGAGCCGATATTCATACGGGCAATGGTGTTGCTCTGAGAAGAGCTAGTTTAAACGGTCACTTGGAAATCGTTAAATTTCTAGTTGAGAATGGAGTAAATGTTCATTCAGATAATGATAGTGCTTTGAGATCAGCTAGTACTAGTGGACACTTGGACGTCGTCAAATATCTGGTTGAGAATGGAGCAAATATCGATGTAAATGATGATTATGCTTTGGAGTGGGCTATCAAAAGTGGTTTTGTAAACATTCTTAAATATCTGGTTGAGAATGGAGCAGATATTCATGTAAACATTGATCAAGCTTTAACAAAAGCCTGTGAGAGTGGACACTTGGAAGTTGTAAAATATCTAGTTGGGAACGGAGCTGATGTTCACGCAAATAGTGATTGTGCTTTGGAATTTGCTATTATTAATGGACACTTGGAAGTTGTAAAATATCTAGTTGAGAATGGAGCTGTTATAAATCCAGATACTGATAAAGCTTTGAGATGGATTAATGAGAAAGCGTACTTGGAAGTGGTGAATTACCTTGGGGATTTGAATTCCCTTAAAAACAGTCCTTAACCTTTTCCTCCAGAAGGGATTTTTTCTTATTTGTTATGACGATAAATTTTAGAAATGATCCAAACGCTTTTTTTAATACTGTAGACAACATCAATTTCGAAAATGGAGTGGTTTTTCTAATAGCAAAATACGAACATGCTCTGGCTTCAAATCTTATAAATGGAAAAGTAGTATTCTAATGTTGGGTCTACTAGTATTCTTAATATGTTTTATGATATTTCGCCATAATAAAATCAGTGATTTTTTAAATACTTTACTTGAAATACACGAGCCAACGTAAATATCATATTTGAGATAGTATTGAAATGATAATTTGGATACTAAAAGCCATTATTTATGCCAACAAACTGTCAACATCTACTCCACTGATTCTTGCTCTGCGCAAAATACGTTCTGCCCACTTGAAGTATGGAATATCAGCCCTAAAAAAACAAATATGAATAAAATTTAGATGGATGAAGAACCAATATTCAATTATCATAATCTTACACTTTGTTATCAAGCATCTGAGAACCCAAACTTTTTTGGGTTCTATTTTGAAAGTCTAAAATTGATAAGAAAAAATGTATTTAGTTTTGAATGGTTGTAATTTGTGAGATATTACCTTTGATGGTTTTAACAGCCTTTTCAATAGCTTGAGAATCTGGACAATAAGCGTCGAAAATTATATCAATTTGTTCTGTGTTGATTGCTTGTTTCCCTGAAAAGCCCATTCTGTAACCTTGTTTACATTCTTCTCTGAAAATATCATCGCCTTCAAATTCTTCATAAACCATGTCTATGGCCTCAAGTCCATAGGCATGAGCAGTGTTAGATACCAAGGAACGAGCATAGTATAGCTCTGGGTTACCAGGAGATCTTGTTGTTTCAGTACTTATAAGATAATCATACACTGCAAACTATTTTAGTTCATAATTAGTTGCAAGTTATTATATATAAACATCAAGTTGACTTACCATTAGTGTATCCAATCTGTCACTACACTGAGCGATTTCCTTAATGTTCATCATGGCAAGACCAGTTTCAATGGCAGCAATGAGTCTGATTCTCTTTTTTCCTTCTTCAGTAGCATACAAATCAATCATGTTGCAAACAAAATGGATATCAGAAGGAGATTCGACTTTAGGGATGAGCATGACTTGGACTTTATCTGATTGAAGAACAACCTTCAAGTCTTCAACTTCATGGCCACTTCCAATAGAGTTGATTCTAACTCCGAGTTCAGAGTTTGTTGTTCTTGGGAGGTTCAAAATGCGAATAATGTTATCTCTACCTACTTCTTTAAGGTCAAGTGGAACACTATCCTCCATATCATACATGACCAAGTCGGTGTTTGAGGTGAGGGACTTTTGTATATCCTCTTCATCAACAACATTAACGTACAAGAGTGAACGTCTTATTCTTTTCTTATCTTTGGGTTGTGCTTCTGTGTTTGGAACTAACTTCATGTTTTACGGGAGTTTATAATTCTTGGATACAATTATACTGTTATTGGATAAATTCGGATTTTGTCGGGTTTATATAGTTTTAGAATTATCACAAACTTAGGGAAACTGAAACAAATCTATGTATTATACCTATTTGAAACAAAAAGCTTGCATTTCTAGGAGCGTTCTGACACGGTTCTCTGATGTGATCCAAGTTGAAGTATAGATAATCCTTTCTAAAGATCATTTAGCCACAAACTATCTCAACTAGGCTAGATAAAATCATGTGGCATTTTCGTAAAGTATATATTAAACCCTCAATGATTTAACCAGTTTCAGAATGATAGATAGTTACTTTAAATGATCGTTGGGCCACAAACTATCTCAAAAAAGTTAGATAAAAACACAATACATTTGTAAAAGTATAAATTAAATTGTTGTTCATATAGCCAAATTCAAACAAACATAACACAGATTTGAAATGTAAAATTACAAAATGGTTTTGTAAAATCAATTATTCTTTATTCAGCCAGCTTTTTTTAATTCAAAAAATGGACAATTATGAGCTTACTATTGATGATTTTAAGTATTGCGAGGATTGGACTGTTGAAACGCAAAAATCCAACAAGCCCACAGAAGATGCAATTAGGAGAAGTGTTCTTGCAGGCATCAATTTAACAGAAAAAACAAAATCGGGATCTGAAACTATTTTTGATCTCTTCGAAAAAGCATCAAAAAAATATGACACCAAAAACTTATTTGGAAAACGTGAAACTCTCCAAGAAATCATAAAACTTAAAGAGATTACAAAAATTATAGATGGAAAACCTGTAAAAAAAGAAAAGGAATGGAAATATTATAAATTAGGACCATATAAATGGATGACTTTTATGGAATCTTTTGAACAAGTGTGCATTTTGGGCTCTGGATTAGCAAACCTCAAACTTAGTAAAGGCGACAGAGTCATGATTTTCTCTCATACATGTCAAGAATGGATGTTATTTTTCTTGGGTGCAATGTCACAAGGAATTCAAGTTGCTACTGCTTACGATACACTACAGATTGAAGGTTTAATATCAGGTTTGGAGGAAACTGGTTCAAAAGTGCTTTTTTTGCCCAGCGATAGACTTGACGTTGCTGTTGGTATATCACACGAACTAAATAGTTTGGAGTACATTGTATACTTTGGCGATAAACCTGATCAAAATCTAATTTCCAAACTATCAGAAACAAAAAAGGTGCTCAGTATAAAAGAATTGGCCGATATTGGAACTAAAAACAAAACAAAACCCGTGGATGTGGGTCCAGACGATATTGCTGTTATCATGTATACTTCTGGAAGTACTGGTAAACCAAAAGGTGTTTTGCTATCTAATAGAAACATTGTTTGTATTTCCGGTGCTTTGGAGGACTTTTTGTCTGTTTTTACTAATGGAAACGATACTATTTTGTGTTACTTGCCTTTAGCCCATGTTCTTGAACTTATGGTAGAACTTCTTGCTATTCATATGGGTGTATCTCTGGGCTATGGAAATCCTAAAACTTTGTCTAAAGATAGTGTTTTCGAATGTAAAGGTGATATGGAGGAACTTCAACCAACAGTTATGATTGGCGTGCCGTTGGTATGGGATACTATTAGAGCAGGAATATATTACGAGTTGGAGAAATTAAGCTGGACAAAATCAAAAATATTTCATTTTTGTTCTTTTCTAAGACCAAAATTGGAGCAATTTGGAATCCCTACTTTAATATTGGATAAGTATATCTTCGGAAAAGTCAAATCTGTTACTGGAGGCAAGCTACGATTTGCCATTACTGGTGGTGCTCCTATATCCAACACAACCCAAGAACTGTTGTCGGCAACACTGTGTCCAGTCATTCAAGGATACGGAATGACAGAAACCAGTGGGTTGATTTCTCTTCAAGCACCTGTAAATTATACTACAGGCTCTGTTGGTGCATTAATAACTGCAACAGAGGTGAAATTGGTGGATGTTCCCAACACAAATTATTTAGCAAGAAACAAAACTGGCGAGATATGGATTAGAGGACCATCAGTGTTTAAAGGATATCTCAACAATCCAGACGAAACCAATAAAGTTATTACTGAAGATGGATGGTTCAAAACAGGGGACATTGGTTGTTGGACACCTTCGGGTGAGCTTAAAATTATTGACAGGATGAAGAATATAGTCAAACTAGCAAATGGGGAATACATTGCACTAGAAAAACTAGAATCTTTCTATAAACTAAGTTTGTTTGCTGAAAACTTGTGTGTGTGTGCAAATTCATTCCACAACGAACCGATAGCAGTAGTTAGTTTGAATATGCCATACATCACACGGTTTGCAGAACGGCAGAATATTGAATTTGATTCACCTCATGAACTTGTTACTAATGAGATTATTATTGCTAACGTAAAACAGAGTTTTTTGGAGATATCAAGGCTGAACAAATTGCTTAAACAGGAAACTATAACAAAATTCCATTTGACTGATGATACCTGGAGTCCAGAAAGCAGGCACTTGACGGCAGCAAACAAATTGAACAGAAACAAAATCAATGAGGAGTATAAAGAATATATTGACAAGCTTTTTAAATAAGCTTATTTATTAGTACTATTTTTAATACCAAAAAAATTGGAATCGTTGCAACATGTGAATTTTTGAAAAGATGAATAAATTGGAACAATCCAAGGCTGAAAGTCTTGTGTGGAAATGGCAAATTTTGAATTGGGGTTTGATGAAAGATTTAAATCAGAGTCATTTTTGTTTTTGATGGCAGTTATTATATATACAAGGTATTGCATGTAGAGATGAGAGAAATCGTAGTATTTTTGAGTTGATCTGAGAGACTGAACCAAAATTGTATAAGAACTGTTTATAGAGTCTATTAAGTGATGGTCTTTAAGCAATCTTGCATTTAGCAAAGCCATTGCGCTAGTAAAGATCCAAGTGGCAGTTTCTGACTCCCAAAGCATGATGGGTATAGTATCTGATGCCCATTGAAATAAGCCAGCTTGTGCGAGAGCAGTTTGGATGAGTTCGGATTTTACGGATCTGATAGATTCTGGGGAAACGTTTCGGGAGTCAACAAAGACTAGTTCAGATTGGAGTAGAGATACTTTGATGAAATTCAAGAGGGCTTTTGTGTAGAGAAGTTGAGTTGAGTGTAGAGTTTTTAGATGGTCGTTTATTATCAAAGCTTCAGTGTCAGAGTAGCTGAAGGCTTGTGTAGAGCTTGGTTGAAAAACGTCGTTGACTTGAGTTTTAATTTGTTCAAGTTGTGTTATAAATGAATGTATTTTATTGCTTGTTTCAGAGTCGGATTTATTTTTTTTGTTCCATCTTGTGGTTAGAAAATCGGAAACAGTTGTGCTGAGTATGTGTGCTTTAAGAGAAAAAAAGTAAAAGCTTTTTTGGAGAGGGATTGCATTGTTGACTTTGAGAGAGGCAACATTTAGGGATTTTAGTTGTTTTGAGCAGTTTTGTATAGGACCACCATATTTCCAATAGAAATCATTGCTGGGAAGATTTACAAAGCAATCCTTGTTGTCTATGAGCTTTGGAATAGCAGAAACTGAAAGAATTGAGGAAGCAGAAACGTAGCAAGACCACCATATACGTCTTCTAAATTCTTTTTGTTCGCCAGATAGGTTTCTAAAGAGATTTTTGTTTGTGGGGAGGTCGAGTTGGTGGTATTTCAATAATTTTGCAACATTGATAGCGTTTCCAACATGTTCGAAAGAAGTGAAAGGTTTGCATATGCCAGAATAATAGACAGAGAGTAAAATGCAAGACCAAATGTAATAAGGGTCAGAACGGGTAGTGGCTTGTTTTAGTAGTTTTGAAGCAGTTTCGGCATATGCGGCTTCTTGCTGAACAATTTGAGAGTCGGGGCTAGATCTTTTTATTCTGTAGCCAGCAGCAAGGAGAGAATACAAAAAGTAGGTCGGGAGGGTATTTGTGGATAAGTTGTTGAGAAAATCTGGGATTCGCATGGGCATGGCGGCCATTGGTAGAGAGATTACAATGACGGAGGCGATTTCCTGAAATTCATGCGGGGGAGGCAATTCGGAGGTTGTTTGCGGAAGGGGAGGGTCAGTGGGGGTACTTGGAGAAGGGGGGTTAAGGGAGGTGTTTGGGAGGGATTCTAGAAGGAAGAGTTAGAGTGGGTGGGAGTATAAAAAATACCTTGGAAGTCAGTTTTTATTTTGGCAACGACTTTTTGGATTGAGGAGACTTTGTTTTCAATGTTTTTGAGGACATTTTTTCTTGAAGTTTCTGAAGGGGAAGTTTTTTTTTTGGGACGAGGCATTGTAAGGGAAAGAGAGAGAAATGGAAGAAAAGGAACTCGTTGTGTTTATGAGGGAATTTGGTTGTACTATAAAAAGACGAACATTACGTAAGCGGATAGTGGAAATATAGGTTTATTGTTAAGAATATATACAAGCATAATAATAAAGCGGCGGCAGTGTTCTAGTTTTGCTAAGACGGGTTTTTTGGCCGGCGGGGATATTCTAGGGGTATTGATAGTTTGGGCGGGTAGCTACTCCTCCATTTCGGATATGTCTTCCTTGGGGTAAGGGGGAATGTCTCTGTTAGTGATGAGTTCCATTTGGTCTTCAGTTAAAAGACAAAGTTGGGAGAAAGAGGACTTTTATAGTTTATAGGAAAAGGAAACGATGGGAAGATTAACGTTTTTGTTAATTCAGGCCAACTCCATAAACCACCGTGTGTAACCCTTCCACCAAACCAAAACAGGAAGGCAATTAACAAAACGCTCTTTCTGCTAAATGGTTTAAATGCATGGATGACATCAGCCTCCTGCCCAATAGAAGCCCAGCATACTCGGCCCAATTATCTGCCAATAAGAGCCCTTGTTTGTGTTTGAACATGAAAGAGGTTCTGTTTCTTTACTCAGTTTTCCACTCTTCATGCCAAAAATCTAGATGCTTTGGTGGCGCTACAATGAACTCCCCTCTCATTGGCCGCCCCTGTCGTACTCGAAATAAGCGTGTTCTGACTGTGTAGGTGACACATCTTTCTCCCAAAACGTACAATCATCAGCTGCCCTTTTAGTGTTTGTTATCTTTTCTGCCTTTTCTTATGCAACTTTCAAAATGCATATCAACTCTAATTTTGATCTAACCTTAAATCATATAAGAGTCTAAAATA
>MBFT01000152.1:41028-53056 GCA_003086725.1 Furculomyces boomerangus | reverse complement strand
AACCTAATCAAGAACCTATAGATCAGCAAGCGCCTGATCAACAGCCAGACACTAATCAAAACCAAGCTCCAATTTCTGTTGCCCCTTCAAATGTCAATCCACCGGTTTCTGAGCCTACAGCAAGCAATTCTGATTCATCTCAAGGTACATGTAAATTTCCGTGGGCCCAAAGTAATAGCGAGAACATTCATCCTATAACTACTGACAAGATGAATGCTGGGTGGGCAATGTCACCTGACCAGGCCTGTACTAAAGGATCTTGGTGTCCTTATGCCTGTAAGCCAGGGTATTACTCTGCGCAGTGGGATCCAAATGCACTTTTATACAACGGGCCAGGATCGATGAATGGTGGATTGTACTGTGATAACAATGGTGCTTTGCAGAAACCATTCCCAGATAGACCTTATTGCGTAAAAGGAATGTCAAACGCTGTTATCAGAAACACACTTGGTCAATCTGTATCTGCATGCCAAACTGTATATCCTGGAAACGAAGCTATGATCATTCCCTCTGTTGCACAGCCAGGAGGTAGTGTTGAGTTAAATATTGTTCCAAATACATATTGGCTTGGGACTTCTTCGCAATTCTATGTGAACTTGGCAGGTTCTGATGAAAGCCAATGTATCTGGGGTAATCCAGACAAACCTGTAGGAAACTGGGGACCTTATATTTTTGGTGGAGGACAGGCCAGTGATGGAAACACATACATTAGTGTGCAATACAATCCGCTGTATAGTGAGGTTGGATTCGACACTAAAAGTACATACAATGTTGAGATCAAGTGTGTACAGGGTCCTTGCAACTTCCCACCACCCAAAGAATGTAAATGCGAAAAAGGAGTATGTTCAATGGATAACGGATGTACAGTAACTTTGGGGAGTGGAGCAAAGGCCGAATTTGTATTATATTAACCAAAAAATCTAGTCACAATTTAACGAATGTATAATTTAGGATATCAAAAGTATTTTAATAAATTAAGTAACAATTGGTGTATAATGTATAGCATTTTCAACATCTAGCGATATCTCGGGTATTTCTGGGGAATCTTTGCTGGATGGTATAGCCAGACTGGAGATATTGAGCCGGGAGTCAGAAAAAGAGTTTGCAAAAGTTGTCGGGGAAAAGATATCGGGATCTATATGGACAATAGGAGTTCTCAGATGAAAGTGAGCGCTGTTGGAAGAGTTTTTCAAAACAGAGCTTTTAATCTTTGACTCGAAAGTCTGGGCCAATGGCTTGATGTCAAACTCAAACAAGAGATAATGGCAAAGTGTTGCAGACTGCGACTCTGAATCAGCCAAGTTTTCGGGAAATCTGATTTTGAGGGAATGCAACGTAGGCCTGGAAATCAGAGCGCTTCTATTGGTGCTTGTTTTGGGGGCAGTGTTGGGCTTGTTTTGTTTGGGCAGTTCCCACTTCTTGACAACTCTGCCAAACTCCGAAAAAGACTCTATTCCTTCAAGTATTGTTTTGACAAGCAGTTTCTCTACTATTGACACATACGATCTTTTTATATAATATTCGTCGCCCGAAATAGCCAGACTGAACGCCACGTCATACTCGTAACCTAAATAAACACGTTAGTCTCTTCCTATAAAATAATGGACAATGTCCTGGCCAATAACAACCTGCTACAAACTCCTGTGCACTGAGTGACCCTTTAAGCGTAATGTTCGACCTGCCAAAGCTGTCAGTTAACAGCTCATCAAAAACAAGAGGTGTCCTTTGCATTTTTGGAAATGTCTGAGACATAAACTCAATGCGTCTTATATCACCAACTGGCTTGTGCAAGCCTGGTATCGACCAATCCAACCTCGCCTTAATCTGATACTCCAACTGGAAGACCCCAAGCCTCTAAAAAACAAAAACACGTTTAGTCTGCTTTACAAGTAAAACTACATTGTAGCTGCACGGATAATTCACTCTCGGAATATACAGAACAAAAGGTATATCATACACCCCTTGTACAAGCTTTGGCACCTCTAAAATTTATTCGATTAGTTCTTTCCTTCAGAAAAGCGAGCTTTTCTCTTTTACTAACCTGGATTCCCCAAAGACCACAGATACGCTGTTTTAGAAAACACCGTCCTACTTTTTCTCTTGCTCTTATTGAGTATTGACCGGTTTGTATCAATGTGTGCTATTTCCCTTAGATTAAATTCTATCAATACTTTCTCTATCGTCACTGTTTTCGGAATTGTAACTCTAACAAATCCTATCAAACAAAAAATTGTTATTACTACTTCGCTAATATATGCCATTTACCATGTATCCTAGTATTTGGTCTGTATTTCCTATTATCAGAACCTTTTGGAAGAATTATTTGAAGACTTGTTGAACTCCCTGGATTATGACTCATTGATTCTTTCTTTAATGTATAATTCTCTTTCCAAATTGTTTCTCATACTATCCTCTTAGACCTTTATTCCTATTTATCCTATTTATGTTACTTTTACTCTATTTTTCAAACCTAGTCAAGAAAAAAAGGAACTCTAATTTTTTGAAAAAAACGTGCTAAAACCAAGCCGCCAAGGAAAATGAATTATTTACATATTAGGCTTTTTTTTAGATTTTTTTACATGATTGGACAAATCTTAAACGCTCTTATGTAATTTAAGTTTCACAACCTTACCAATCATCTGATTTATTCTCCAAATTTTGAGTATCTTGTTTACAAATATGTTTTGGATTTAACTTTTTTTTATAAACTCTAAAAATCAATATACAACTGTTTAAACATGAAATACTACATTAATCAGAGAATCAAAGTAGATGAAAAAGGTCGAGGTACAATAAAGTACATTGGTGAAATTCAAGGTGTTTCTGGTACCTGGCTTGGTGTAGAATGGGACAATCCATCTTCTGGAAAACATTCAGGTGAACACAACGATTTACAATACTTTTCTGTTCGGTAAATATTTTGTTGCATTCAATTTCAATCTCAAAAACAGTTATAAATATTAATCTATGGTAAACTTTCCTTAGGATCCCAAACTCTGGATCTTTTATCAAACCATCAAAAAAAGTACATACAGGAACAAGTTTATTTGAAGCCATAAAAGAAAAATATATTGAAAGGAATTTAACTTACTCCGAAAAAGAACTCCCTGAAAATATTGGAAAATATGGGAAAATCGAAGCTGTTGGTTTTGGAAAAATAACTGCTGAAAAAAGGTGAATTTTTTCCCCAACTTCATCCGTCATTACCTTAAATAAGTATAAACACCTTGAATCTCATACATTTTTTACATTAGCAACTTGGAACTGCTACAAATGGTAGGCCTAGAAAACGGATCTGTTTATGGAATAGAACAAGATGAAATTCACAAACTCTCAAAAAGTTTAATAAGATTAGAAGAGCTAGATTTGAGAGAAAATCTAATTGCAGCATGGACTGATGCACTGCAAATAATAAAAAGCATACCAACTTTAAAATCAATAAACTTTGGAAACAACAAAATGCAGTTTTACAACTCACCAGACTTTAATAATTTAAGCTTACAAAAATATTCAGAAATCGAAATCCTTGATATGTCATCAACAGGTGTTTCATGGAAACAAGTAATATAACTTTTAAATGGTTTATAATTTAAACAAGTTTGACATTATTTTTTAACTCTATGAATACTGAATAGGTCGTTGATATCTGTACCAATAACTTTCCAAATTTGAAATCTCTTATTCTAGCAAGAAATGATTTAAAACTAGTTGATGTAGATAAAGAAACTGTGGCTTCTGCATTCAAAAACCTAGAAGAATTGAATCTACAAGCAAACAATATACAGAGTTCTGAAGAAATATCTTTTCTTGGAAGAATCCAAAAGTAATAACTCATTTACATTTATTTATTAAACTAAATATTAATTTGGATAGTTTAAAAGTTCTTAACGTTTCTGAAAACCCTTTGGATGAGTTTTTGGTGAAAGGATTCGATAAAATTAGTGATGAATTTCAAAGCCTTCGAGTTTTACAAATTAATGACACCGAAATCAATAACTGGATGGTTATAAGCCAGTTTGAACATTTGCAACTAGAGGAACTTGGAATCAGAAGAACAAAGATCACATGGCCAAATTCAGTTGAGAAAATTCGAGCACATGCTATTTCTAGAGTTCCTTCTTTAAAAAAAATTAATGGTGTATTCATAGATAGCATGGCTCGCAGAGATTTAGAAAGATTGTATTTGAGTGACACCAGAAAACTTTATCTATCTTTATTCTCTGTTAGCAACCCGAAAATTTTTGAGTTTTTAGAAAACCACCCTCGATTCAGTGTATTATGCAACATATTAAATGAACCCGGACTTTCTGAAAATCCAGGTCAAATTGCAAATAAACAAATAAACCTGAAATCACGTCTGCTCAACATAAATATACAAATAGCAGATATCTTAGAAACCGAATCAGAAACTGGGGAACCAAATCAGTTAGTTAATTTGATACCAGTTATAGGAACTATAAAGAACAAGGCAGTTCCAACAACAACAATGATCCGTCAGTTCAAATCTATTGTTTCTAGACTATACAAAATCCAACCTACGAAAATAGAGATTTGGAGGTGTATTGAGTATACCAACGGATCAAAAGGTTATATTAACCTTGATGCCCAAACACGAGATTTTGAGTTTTATGACATTGAAGATAACGATACTATTTACGTAGTGAAAGTTTAATTTTAATAATAAAGTTTAGAAAAAACTAGTAGAAAATCAAACTACAAATCTATTCAAACTGTTTTTTGAAATCAGAAATATGAAGAATGAAAAATTGGTGATTTTGATTCTGATGGACAAATTGCATTTTTCATGTTGTCAACTAATTGGTGGTTTAAAAAGGAGTGTTTGAAAACAAACGAATGAAATTGAGAAACCTTTACAAACACAGCAGAATTTGTTTCACTAGTTTCAATCCACTTTATTATACTGGACTTTATTAAAGCATATTCTCATCTTCCAGATTCCGATTTACTTTGGGGCACTTTATAAACTAAACCAATCAAATTCAGTAAATCAATAAAAACAAACTGAAATGAATAGATCTAGCAAAGATGATCACGAAGAACTGGAAACCAAAGTTGAAATTACTGAAGAACAAAACTCAAACTTTGTTGATATCGATTTAAATGATACTACAAGTAATACATCAGATCAGTCATCCGAAAAAAAGAAAAATATCACAGCTGATCACGAAGATAGGCCAATCTCTAAAGATGATAATCCAACAACAGAGGAAAACGATATTTCTCAAAATGCTGAAATTAAAATCGAAACTGTTATTGCAGAATCAGTTGAAATGGATAAAAGAGTTGAATCAGAACAGTCTTTAAACAATGAAATCGACAAAAGTTCACTGGGAAGTGTGCCGATACAAGACGATCAAGATGACTTGGCTTCTAAAATCGAGCCTAAAAAACCCGAAACTCCAAAAAGAAAGTCCCAAATCCTTCCAAGTTTAGTTTTTGTAACAGGATCTATTAAAAAGCTATTAAGCACAAAAGATGGTTCTAAAAAGGATGTTGCGCCTCTACTCGAGAAAGGATTAGGTAATATAAACACTATTAGTATCTAAATATAAAAATATTATAAAATGGTACTAAAACAAGTAAAAATCATCTAGAATTGCTTGAATCCAAGATGAAAGAGGATAGTGATTATGAAAAAAGATTGATCGATTGGAAAGAAGCAGATGAGCTACTTGATGGAATAGAGATAATGTGCGATCCTGCAAAGAAAAATTCTTCCAGTATTGAAACTTCCATAGATATTATTGAAAAACTGGTTTCTTTTAAATGTTTTAAAAGATTAACGAGTGAAGACATTGTCAATTATTTCCCATTAAAAAAAAGCCCTGAATCGCAAAATAATTCTGAATCCAAACTTGATGAGAAAAAGCCATGGAACAACCAACTAACTGATCTTACAGATCGTTTGGTAAAAATAGTTTGTAAAGGCTTTACAGGTTCATCTACACCTGAAAGTACACAGCTACAGATCGTCAAAGCTCTACTCGGAATTGTTTTATCTTCAGAACTTAAAACCCACCAAGATTCTTTGCTAAGAGCTATAAGAACTGTGGTAAACGTTTACTTGCTAAGCTATGAGACACAAAACGAAACAATTGCTCAAGCTGCACTTTCCCAAATGATTCAAGTTATATGTCAGCGTGCAAGAAATGGGCAACAAACATACTTGTTGTCACACATGGAAAGAAGTGCGAGTTTTTCTGTCCTGGAAAATAATGCAAATGAGAAATCTGATAAAGATGATCAACTGGAAGGTATTTCAGAAAACCTTGACCAATCTGAAAGTATAAAAGCTGAGATGGGTTCAGATGACATTACTACAAGAGATGTATTTTTGATTTTTTGGGCGTTAAGCAAACTATCGATGCGTAAAAGCGATAACCAAAGTACACCAGACCTGAAGAAAATAACCGAAAGATCAAGAATCATCTCCCTACACCTTATACACCAGATGATTAAGAACTATAACGATGTGTTTATACATTCTTATATGCTTATGCATCAAAGTAATACAAAAACAGCATCTGAAACCCAAAGTTTAAGTGTACCATCTAAAGTCAACCACATCAATAATTATATCAAAGAAAATGAAACTCGCTTGTCTAAAGCTGAAGCTTCATCATCTGCCAAAGTATCTGATCTTGATGTTGATTCTTCAAAAGAAATGTCTAGTGTTGGTAAAGAATTACAAGCTGTAGTTGATCAAGCTCTTCAAAAAACACCAGATACTATTGGTAACAACAGTGTTGGATCTTTTTCTGAAATATCGCCTGTACAGGATGGAGAGATGGTTATTCCTCTTATAATAATAGTAAAACAATATTTGAGTTTTTCTCTTTCCAGAAACCTTGTTTCCACAAACTCAACTATATTGGGAATAACTCTACAAATATTTGAAGCTATGCTAATATATTTCAGAAGCTATTTAAAACAAGAAATTGAAGTTTTGATGAAAGAAATTGTATTTCCCATATTGGCAATGAAACACTCAGGCTCCTTAATCCAAAGAAAATTATTTCTAAAAATGTTTGGCAGAGTTTTACAAAACTCCTCGTTAGTTGTAGAGCTTTATATTAATTATGACTGTGACCCTAAATCGCAGGTTGAGGTGTTCCAGCGCTTGACAGAACAACTATGTAAAACTAGTGGAGTAAAAGTAGATGTTGCACCATCTACTGGTGGCCCAGGGATGTGGGAAGAATGGGCCAGCTTTCCAACAGCACAACAGGAACTAATTGAGGAAAATATGTGGTTGCTTGCACAAGATGCCACTTCTGTTTTTAGACCAGGATGGTACCCAAGTTTGAATAATAGAGTATCTGAAACAGACACAAGCAGAAATAGCCCTAGTACAGCCTCACCAATAAGAAGCAGCTACTCTTCTGTGTTTGGATATAATAATCCAGATTCTGAATTTCAATCGGACTCTCCACAACAAAATGACAATTCCATACTAAGGAAAAATGCTATTAAGAAAAGTTCTGGTTATCCAAGCTCAATGTTTGATCAGCCTAATATCACCAAACCCAAAACATCCTTTGACTCCCAGAATAGTGAATACGTAATAAGACAGCTTGCGCTTAATGCTCTATGCTCTTTGTTACAAAGTATGGTTGTATGGAGTGATTATCGTCCTACTGAGCTACAAGATACTCCAAAAACTCAAGACGATAGCATTGATACTTTTGTTCCTTCTACTCCTACATTATTAAAAGAAACACCGTCCGAAACAACTCTTTCAAGACCTGATCAGAGTCCCAAATTTAATACAACCAAGTCTACTAGTAACAGTGGAAGACAGTTTAGTTTGCAAGTCATGCAGCCTAAAGATGATGCAGATTTCAAACAGATTCAGGCTAATAAACAACGCAAGGAAAAGTATGCTCGGGATATCGAACAGTTCAATTGGAAGCCCAAAAAGGGTGTGACTTTGTTAATTGAGGATGGATTTATAAAATCTAGTGAATCGGTTGACGTTGCACAATTTTTCTGGAAATCCACAAAGGAAGGTCTTATAAACAAAGCAGTTTTAGGCGAATATCTTGGTGAGGGAGGCTTATACAACATCGATGTTATGCACAAGTTTGTGGACGAGATGCGTTTTACGGGAATGTCTTTTACTGAAGCTCTCAGATACTTTTTACAGCATTTTAGGTTACCAGGGGAAGCCCAAAAAATTGACAGATTCATGTTGAAATTTGCTGAGAGGTACATTAATGATAACAGAGAAGAAAACAATTTTTCAAACGCAAACGCAGCATATGTTCTTGCGTATAGTACTATTATGTTAAACACTGATCAACATAATGCACAGGTTAAAAATAGGATGACTAAAGATGAGTTTATATCTAACAACCGTGGAATCAACAATGGCGATGATCTCAAACCTGAACTTCTTGAAGGGATATATGATGATATCAAAAACAACGAAATCAAACTTAAAGATGATCCTCTGGATTATCAAAAGTCAAAGGGTATTCCTGACATTAAAAACGATGGTGGATCATCATTTTTCTTTGAATTATGGAGGAAAGATCAAGCTGCAGGAAAAATGGTCAGTGCAATGCGAGAACGTTCTGCTCAAATGTCAAACAAGAGCGAACAGATGATAAAGGAAATGTCTATGAGAAGAAGTAGTAAAAGTAGTGCTAGCAATGCATGGTTTTTGGAGCAATCAAGATATACTAAAGCCACAAGGATAGAACATGTTTCTTCGATGTTTGCTGCTATTTGGGCACCTGTACTAGCTGCTCTTTCCTCTCCTTTGCAAACATCACGAGATCCTAGGATAATCTTAGCATGTTTAATTGGGTTACAATCTGGAGCTGCACTTTCTTGTCGCTTCAAATTATCCTTGGAACGTACCGCCTTTGTAACAAGTTTGTCGAAATTTACAATTCTAGGTAGTTTCGGCGAAATTAGTTATAAGCATGTTGAAGCTACAAGAGCATTGCTGGAAATACCTTCATTGAGACCAGATGTTGGTGATGGTTTTGAAGAAGACTGGATTTCAGTACTTAGATGTATTTCTTTGTTGGATCGTTTCCAGCTTCTTACAGACTCTATCAATAACCCAATTTCATCAACTAGTAACTCAAAATCCAACATGAACCCCCCTGAAAAAAACGTTTCTGATACGGTGTCAAAGCACAGTATATCTGAAGGCTCAAGCTTGGAAAACAGTAATGACCAAGTTGGCACTAACTCGATTTCTGGCAGACAACCAAGTACAAAATCAGCATCAGGAAATATTGGAACATTTGGTGTACAATCTGCCAACAGTAAAAATGTTGCAGCGAGGAAGAAATCTGGTCAGTTGAAGCTTTCAAAACTTGAACCATATTTTCACACTTTGGCTGTTGCTGTTGATAAAATTTTTTCAGGATCTGTTAATTTGTCAGGAAAGGGTATTGTTGACTTTGTAAAGGCATTGGTTGTTGTTGCGCTTGAAGGGATAACCTTGAATTCAAACACAAGTCTATATTTGAGCTCTGTCGGTGGAAATAACAAAGAGTCATTAAGAGTAAAATCCAATGTGGCCTCTAGACGTGTCGAATCTAATAACTTGTTGACGGGTTCACTAGTAGGAAATACTTCATTTTCGGGATTACAAGTAGTTTCAGATAATAGAGATGTAAATGGCCATGGTTCTCAAACTGTGCCAAATTCGGGTCAAGAAACATATGACAGTTTAGAACCAAAACAGGAAAATGCAAACAGACGTGGTAGTATGATTTCTTCACAAAAATTATCATCAGTTGATCATGCATTGCTCAGGCATACTGGTGCAGCAGCATCGCTTGAAACACCACCAAACTTGTACATGCTAACCAGGATAGTAGAGATTGTATATTACAATATGAGCAGAATTAGGTTTGAGTGGTCTCATATTTGGACGGTTCTTGGAGACTTATTTGATCGTGCTGGATCACATCCTGATGCAAGAGTTGCAGCATTTACACTTGACTCACTTCGTCAGCTCAGCACCAAGTTTTTGGAACTTGATGAGTTGCCACATTTCCAATTCCAAAAGCAGTTTTTGAGGCCATTTGCAACTGTGTTAGAGCATCAGTGTAGCTTGTGTGTTGTTGCCAATGGAAATGTGATAAGTGCAGGAGATAGATTCATAAAGGATATGGTTCTAAGATGTGTTCAACAACTTGTAGAAACCAAGAGTGCACAGCTAAAGAGTGGATGGCGATCTGTTTTACTCGTTGCACAAATAGCTGCATTAGATTATGATGAAAAGGTTGCCTCTATGGGCTTTGATCTAGTAAAACTGGTATTCAACCATATGTGGATTGAAAATGCTAACAGTAAATTCACAGAATCTGAAAGCAGTAACGAATATGAACAGTATTGCGAACTAATAATGTGTCTTTCTGAATTTGCAATGCAGCCAAACAGACCAAGGCTTGCTCTTTCTGCAGTTGAACTAATGGCAGAAAGTATCAGCAAGTCCAAAATCGCCCCAATTCAAGTTCCAGGTGCTAATCATGAACTCTATAATATTGTAACTCTTTTTAAGGCATTGAATCAAGTTGTGTTACGATCTGATGATCTGGAAATTCGTTCTTTGGCTCTGGAAAAGTGTTATTCAATAACTCGCACTCATGCCAAAGAGTTTAATCTTTATCTTTGGGACTTTTTCTTCAAGCAGATCTCATTCTCATTATTTATGGATATGAAGAATGGGAACATTGTTAATACGAGATTTTCGAACCCAGATGATATTGAGCTATGGGTTTCAACTACTCTTGTCAAAGCATTGAGACTTATAATAGATTTATTTGTTTATTGTTTTACAAACTCCATAAACATTGGGAACTTCAATAGTGAGCTTTTGAACCTCTTGAAGTTGTGTATATGTCAGCAAAACGAAACGCTCAGCAGAATTGGAGCAGCATGTCTACAAGATTTTATTGAAAGGTGTTATAAATATCTAGACAAAGACATGCAAACTGAGGCCGTTGAACTTTTTAGTGAATTGCTGCATCTTTCACAACCCGAACTCTTGTTCAAACTAGGGTCAAAAAATAACTCCATTAGTCCAAACCCAGAGTTGAGTGGTAGCTTGTACTTTGGTATCACACTGAAATGTGTTCTTCAACTACAACTCATCAATTCTATAGCTGACTTATTTGTCAGTCCACAATTTTCTTCATATAGTAGCAGCCAAAATAGCGGAAGTCAAGGACATATACGTCGACCATCATTTATACAACTGAATCAGGAAAATGGATTATTAGCTGATAGCTTTGATAAATATGAAAATGATGAGCTTATGGGTCTGAGTATTAACGAGAAAATTAGTATATCTCCTCTAATTTCTATTTTCTCTGTGAAAAATATACTTAAACTGTGCAGCGATTTAGAACTATCTCGTAAATTTGCTAGCAAGTTTAATTCCAACTTTACATTGCGAAGACGTTTAGTTAGCAGAGGTATAATGCCACAACTTCCTTCGCTTTTAAGGCAGGAAACAAGCTCTACGTTGGTACAGGTACTAATATTGGAACGATTATATGCGTACACCTTGAATCCTGAATTATTAGGTTTCCCCAAGAAGAAAACAACTGGTACGAACCCTGAAACTGATGCTGATGAAAACGTCTCAAAGAACTATTTTGCAGAGATAGAAAATATGCTGATTTCTCTATATCAGATTATTCTTTCTAGCTACAATTTTTCATCAATGTCTATGATGGGTTTACACAACGAATACCAGACATTTATTCCATGGCCTAGAAGTGGGGTTGATCAGCAAGGGTTTTCTCTTATTCCAGCACCTAGACTACAAATACATACAACTTTATCGAATGAATCTAATAGCAAGCTAAAGAAATCACCAAGTTCTAAAAAAAGTAATTATGCTTCTTCTAGAGATTCCACACCTCTTGCAAAAGGAGATTCGGATAGTGTTGTTGAACAAGGTTCTTTGGAAAAAGTTAATGGGGCTACATCTAATGTTACTTCAAGTTTGAAAAATCTTAGTCTTGGAGGTGTT
>MBFT01000152.1:2252-13695 GCA_003086725.1 Furculomyces boomerangus | reverse complement strand
AGAGTTTCTAGAAATTGTAATACATTTGCTCTTGCTTTGCTTTTGTCTTCCGATGATAGCTTTGGCTGTGTATCAGCATCCTTCTTGTTGATGGATTTTGCAGTTGGTTTGTTTTTAGACATTTGAAAAAAGAAATTTGTTCCTTTTAGAAGTGTTGATATTGGATTTTAGAGTAAAATCATAAACAAAAAAAAGGTTTAATTTATGGAATGATTTATTTTCTCTTTTTCTTTTAAAAATTTATCAAAATGAGTCTAATTGAAAGAATAAATTTTGCTATATCTAGCAACATCCCATTCTTTTCCCTCGAGTTCTTCCCACCAAAGACACCACAGGTATTCTGGCGAAAAAATGTCAAAGATCAATACTAAAATCGATTTCGATACTTGATTACAGAGTTTTAATATCAATTGTTTTAGGGAATGTTGAATCTTCATGATCGTATTGGAAGAATGAAAACTTGGAATCCCCTATTTGCATCTGTTACTTGGGGCGCAGGTGGTTCTACTTTTAGACAAAGTATTGATTTTGCTGAAATGCTAAAAAGGGACTTTGATATTGAACCAGTTCTTCATTTAACATGCACAAACATGTCAAAAAGTATTTTAGATAAAGCTCTAAAGGCAAGTTTTCAATTAAAATACTTTCAACTATATATACTTTAAAAAAATTTAGGAGGCAAAAAGTAAAGGAATAAGAACAATTTTGGCTTTACGAGGTGATGAACCTGTAAACAACGATTATAGAGACATTTTGATTGATAATAACAGCGAATCAGAAACTAAACCAAAACATGAGTTTAGATATGCATGTGATTTGGTAGAGTATATTCGTTCAGTTCCTGAATATTCTGAATATTTTTGTATTGGTGTTGCAGGAAATCCAGAGGGATACTGCAAAAGATTCTCGACCGAAAAACCCGAAACTGAATCGGTATTAACACCAGAAGAGAATTTATCTTTACAAGAAGAAGAGGAAATGAAATGGTTATTAAACAAAGTTAATAAAGGTGCAGATTTTATCCTAACTCAAGTTTTCTATGACACTCAAAAATTTACGACTTGGGAACAAAAGTGCCGCAAAAATGGAATAAAAATACCCATAATACCCACAATTCTTCCTATTCAAACATACAGCTCTTTTATACGTATTGTAAACTTGACAAAAATTCATGTCCCTACAGAAATAAATGAAAAACTCGACTTGGTAAAAAATGATGATTATAAAGTCAAGTCTGTTGGTGTTGAAATTTGTATAAACCAGCTTGATAAGCTTGTTGAATATGGAGTCCCCGGATTCCATTTCTCCACACTCAATTTAGAACTTTCAACTTACAAAATCATTTTGGAATCAGGGCTCCTCAAAAAAAGTGCTGAACTCGCTGCAACTGGGAAGATATATCCAAAAGATAAAACAGATATCTCTACAAACAATAAATTTCAAGTTGAATCTGTAACTTGGGATGAATATCCAAATAGTAGATGGGGAGATGCTAGATCGCCAGGTATGAAAATATTTTCCTGATAAAAAAAACAAAACTATTCTACTTGAGAATTGTTAACGAAAAGGATTTTGTTATTAACTGAGTTTCTTTTTAGCATTTTTCAGTGAATCAAGTTATGGAGCTTTAGCAATTGCACCAAGGAATGAATTGAATACTTGGGGGACTCCAACTTCAATGAAGGATATAAATGAGTTGTTTTTTAGATACATCAAAGGAGATATTGGTTCGCTTCCATGGACAGCAGACAACATTTCTGTAACTGATAGAAAAAGTTTGCAAATCTTGGAAAAACTTTGCTTGAATAGTATTTGGACACTGGCCAGCCAATCTGCCATAGATGGCATCTCAAGTACAGATCCTGATCATGGGTGGGGTCCAGATGGCGGCTATGTATATCAGAGATCATTTATAGAGTTTTTTGTAACTGACAGTATTGCTGAAAAGATTTTTGCTAGTCTTCAAGCTACAAAAAACAAGTATACTTTTTATGCAGCAAAGGTGCAACAGAATATAAACTGTGGCGAGGACGCTGAACCAAAAATAATTTCTAATGCCGTTAACCAAGACCTGACAAATGTATCTGTTGAAGAATCTTCAAGTAATGATAGTTACAATAAGCAGCAAATCGAATCTACAGCACTGAGTTGGGGAGTATTTCCAGGATCGCCAGTTGTTCAATCGGCATTGATAGATAAGCTGAACTTTGGGTTTTGGTCAAAAGAGGCAATAAACCTGTGGAGTGTATGGGCAAATCACCTGGCAGGTAGTAACACCCAACGATCAGCAGATTTTCTCGAAAGTATCAAGGGTTCTATCTGGCTTATAAATGTCATTGGAAACGATTACAAAAAACCCAATGAATTATTTGATACTTTGGAGAAAATAGTAAATAACTAATACCACACAAAATTTTATATTTCATTTCTTTTCAAATTTTCTAAATAAAATCCCAAAATTGCCATTTTGGAGGGTTTGTCAATGGAGAAACTCCAGTATATATAGCATTTTTTTTTAGAAAACGACACTTTCTTTGAAAAAGGTTTTGATGATACAATTATTTTTAAAACATCTTGTCAACCCCACGATATTCCACATTACACTGATAATCAAATTCTCTCGTTAACAATACTTTTTCAAGCTAATGATGAGACAACATTTAATGAATCCCAGTAATACTTGCTGTAAAAATAGATATGAAACTGGTTAGATAATTTGAAAAATTAAGGTTCAAGAGTAGCCATTAGCAATAAGCATAGAAGGGAATTTCAAAATTGATATTTATCCGCAGCAATTTGAAGAAATAGAAGGAAACTTTTTCTTCAAAGGACACAACCATTTAATAGCTTTCATTGAATAACATTCACTTTTGAAATATAACACCACAAACAACATTTTACATATCAACACTCATACAAAGGATAATTCCACACTGATTCCGAATATTACTATGTTTCAACCCACAGAAAAAAATACCGATATCGATGACAAAGACACAAATGCTGGTAATCAAACGAGTCTCATACTAGAACCTGAATCAAGTGATTCTACAAATAACAACACAGGTGAGGCTACTCCAAATATTCCTAGAACCAGGCCTAGATATGCGAAACTTGATCTTAAAAAACTTCATTCTGCATGTGCAATTTGTGGAAAGAAGTTGGAGAAAGAAAATGAATTTCCAGGGCATTTTGGAGGGTCATATTGTTTCAATTGTAAGGGGCCGAAGTGCGGTTGTGGTCTGCGCTTTTTTCATTTTACAGGATACTCTAGAGAAATGAAAAGGTATGAGCCTGATTTTTAGCTTCACCAAAATGTTTTCTGAAATTGCTCATGTTGCGAACATACACTATATAAAAAAAAAACATTTTTATGGGAACTTGTGATGTTGAACAGTTAAAAAAAAAATCTAGCTTGTGGTAAATATGATATAAATGACAAATTTTCCAAAATATATGGATACTGTTTATCAAGATCTGAAAGTTAATAAATATTGATAAAAGTTGAGAACTTTATTTGTAGAAATGTAATAGCAAAAGTATAGTTTTTTAAATTTTTATCCTGGAAATTATTTTTGATGGAGTATGCCTTAACAAATACTTTGAAATTATCTGGGTTCTTGGTATCTCCATTCTGAAATGTACCCTCACCTAAAACGAAAATCAGTTTTAGATTCCAAAGTTGAATGAAAATTAGAAAAAATAGCTGGACATTCGGATAGACGTTTAAACTTTATACCTTTAGTGTTTTTTCACATAATTTCTTTTCAAGTTTTTCTTTTCAAAACAATAAAGGAAAAAAAAATAAGAGCTTGAATTAGAAAATCACACTATATCATCATCTTCTTCACTTTCAACTCTGTTAATAAAGCTACGAAAGTTATAGCTAGTGTTTGGTATACCAAGTTGAATTCTAAGATTACTCTGATTGTTTACTGGATTGCTTAGAACATCTTTTACAATCCTATCAGAATAAACATCAATCATGTGCTTGAAAAAGTATGCTTGTACCGAGTTTGGTGGATATTTTTCCGAGAGCTGATGGTACTTGGTGTATAACTCGTAATTGGTTTTATAAGATTCTCTGTTGTTATTAGGATTGTAAGAGCTTGATACACTAGAAACAGTATTTTCATCATCAGTTAAGAAATGCTGAAAATCTTCGTTTGAGCTAGTGTTTGGCGTGTTACACTCAATATTAGTATCTGAGAGCGCTTTGTAAATCGAAATGGCGATTTCATCAACATCCAAGTATTCATTGATTTTTAGTGTAGAGAAAGATCTTCCAAAACAACATGTTATAGAAAAGAATGAAGAATATTTTGGGACAAGCCAAGGATTCACATCTGATTCATCAATAGAAAACTTTTTCATTTCATTAAATAGCACGCTATATTTTTTGTTTTCTGTATGGGATTTTCCGATTAGTTTTGATAGTCTATTTAGAAAAATTGGATATACAACAAATATATCTGCCTGGTTGTTCATTTTTTTAAATTGATCTGTTAGCAGCTTCATCTTTAAAGGAACATCAAATTTTCTACCGCTTGGATTAATACCCATCAAATTCAAGCATACTACTCCACTTTCAAGTATACAAGTTGATGCAATGTTTTCACTATGGTTTGGAGGCAAAACTTTGCTGAAATTATGTAGCAAATCTATTTGTTTTTCTGCACATTCTGTGATTATATTCTTTGCAGAAACTACTCTTCCTGGATGCATGTATCTCCCCTTAACTCTCACCATTTCAGTTTGGTAGAGAGCAATCTTCATAGAGTTGTGCATTTGATTGAATAAATAGTTTAATATCTGACTTTCCGTATCTATAGTCATTCTGAGAGTATTTTCATGCTTTTCGTGTGTTTCTTTGATTTTTTCAAAGTCTACTGGGTTTGGAATGACTATGTTGTCACTGTATTTGCTTAGATTGTCAATAAGTTTTATGAGTTGACCATTGTCATTATCAGGATCATAAATCTTTGGAATCCATCTTCTTCTTGCAAAAAGGTTTATTTTGCCATGAAGACATATTGTTTTTATCAATTCCTTGTACTTTTCTTTTGAATGTTGATCAACATGCTTATTATTTGCAATATAATTCCAAAACAGCAACTCTGTGTGCTTTTCCTTACATTCACCACCATATCTCCATAAAAAATCATTTTTTGGGAGGTTTACTACAATATCACGATTTTGAATAGTAGGAAATTTGCCTGTAAATGACATATTAAATATGTCAAAGGTGTAAAAGCTCCAGAAAATTCTTCTTCTGAACTCAAGTTCTTCTTCAGTATATTTCATTTTTGCTATTTTTGATAAATCAAGTTGATATATCTTGGATATTCTAACGGATCTATAACAACAGTCCGGATTATATAGTTATTTATAAATAAAAATACTGATTTCAACTTACAATTGTGGTAATCCTATTCAATTGATTTCAGAAAAGGTTATTTTAAAGTTTTAAGACAAAAGTTATTATTTTAAAGGATAACTTACTTAATAGCGTTTCATAAGATATTAAGTCTGATGCACGACCATAGTGAGACAATAGTATAACACATGCCCATAGATAAAGAGGGTTTCTGATATCCCTTTCTTGTTTTAACAACTGTAACGATTCTTTTACGTATAAGGATTCTAGATTTTTATCCCGATCAGTCATGATATTGCTACATAACCTGTTTCCTAGAGCAAGAATTGAAAAATAAAAGTAGTCAGGATACTGTCTGTTTTTCATTTTGTGATAGAGTTCGGGTATTCTAGCAGGCATCATAGTTGAGGGGAAGGATACTGGAAGGGAAAATATAATCTTTTCCAGGCGTTCATTTGTTGGTAGAGGTATTTCGTTTCCATCTAAAATAGAGTTTGAGTAGTGTTAGCACTTAAGAAAGTTAAAATGAATGGTTTGTTACTTATTTTTGACTTCTTGAAGGGTTGTTGTTGTTTGTTGGGATTTCTTTGCATTTTTAGTTTGAGAAAAACGAATATAAAAAAGTCAAGTGGAGGTATTTTTTATATGGTTTTTTTGTTGGACAGTTCCTCGATAAAAAGGAATGAAAAAGCAATTTTTACAGGGTTTTGAAATCAGTAGAAAGAAGAAAATCAAAATTGGTATTTCCTGAGTGGGAAATGTTGTCCTGTTATAAATCTGCAAATAAACTGTTAATCCTTACTGGTGGATGGGTTTTACTTTATCTTTTTTATATTTAGATTTCAAAATTCCTCTTAGTATTCATTTTCCACCCAAAAAGAGTATCCAGAACCTTCGTTTTTGATATTCAGAAATAACCACATATCAGTTGTCCCACCCGTGGAGGGAAAGGTTTTCTATATCGTTTTTCTCGAAAAACATAATACTTTACCACACAGTATTGGTGTTTTAACTAACAAAATCTACAAGTACTAAAGTTGAGTACGAGTTGAAGTTTCAGCAAATAAGATAAAAGCAAGGATACGTCAGGTGCTTGTAAAACGTTCTTGTTAGTACCAGCCAAATATTTCTAATACTTGGATCTGTTTGAAGAAAGCCTCATCAGTTTGTGCTGTGTTGAGAAATGTTTGGTTGGCATAAACTTCCATTATTGGGTTTCATTTATAAATAGATTGAATGTGTCAGAAGTCTCAATTAACATCCAGTAAAAAGGTTGTTCCAGCCTCACAATTTCTATTGGCTATAAATTATTCGCCATAATTCTCAACCTTATACCCTCAAAACTTTTGTGGTACTAAAAAGTATAAACTATAAAAAATATACATTTTAAACTCTTTCTTTAGACCCTTTTAGTCAATTTAATTTATATATAACCTCTCCAAACTAAAAAAACCCTTACAATCGTTTCATCTGACAAACCACATTTCAAAATGACTTTTGGATTCAGCTTCATGAAACATTTTGGATCAAAAACAGAAAATATCCAGATAGATAACAATGGCATAATCACCAAAGATTCTAATCCCCAAGAAAAAAATAAAACTCCTCAAGATTCCTCAAAGAACAGTTTGAATGATCCTAGCTTAATGATTTCACAAGAAATAAATAATCTTTCCTTTAATGATAAAAAATCAATTTCCCCCTCTCAAAAACAAAAAAGTGCACCACCCACTAGCCAAATCACTTTGCAGAAATCCAACCTAGATATTGACAAAGACGAAGTAGATTTAAATCCCACAGTCCTTGAAAAAAAATATACTAACTTTTTGACTTCCGACCACACTATTAATGGACACTGGAACGATCCACCAAAATCTGTTTTTTCAAGAACTAGTAGTGGGGCAACAAGAAACGGTAAATCTAAAACAGGTGGTGGTCCTTCAAAACACAAATATATCGGTCTCCCCAATTACATCAATGATCCCACACCATCAGTATCAGATAGTGCTGAAAACCCTGGTTCTGGGACAACAACACCAAGAAATTTATCTTTGCCACCAGTTTCATCAGCTTCTAATATCAATGGCATGCGTGATTCTTCAAACAAGAGCACAGAATTACCTACAAAAAATAATTCGACTATAAACCTTGACTCTGGAGTTTCTGCATCAAGCACACCTGCTCCCCCAACACAACCATCAGCCCCATCAAAGAAAAAAACTCAAGAATCTTTTGACAACGAGTTAGTGATTGTTGAAAAAGATTCCGAAATAAAAAATGACGGAAATTCCTCTAGTGATCAAAACGTCGATTTGAAAGAAGTTACTATTATGGATGTTGTTCAAAAATTATACCATATTTTGGACAGTACGAACCCAGAATCCACTGTAAGTTCAAATAAATCAATATACCCTTAGATATCTGATTTTTAACTTTGAATTTTTTATAGGTTGCTGAAAGAACTATTCAGGATACTCGGAAAAGAATAGAATATTTAGAACAAAGAATGAACACGCTTCCTGAACAAGTAACTCAAAACCTATATTTGGTTTTAAAAGGTAATTATTATCCTCAATTGATTGTATTAATTTCTTTATTTGTAGCTATTAATGAAAATGAAAACGATAAGGCATTGTCCATACACAGAGATTTGGTGAAGATGAGTTTGGAAAGTGAAACGAAATGGATAGTTGGACTGAAAAGAGTGATAGAGTACAATAAGAAATTAGTATCTTAATATTATTAGTTTTTGATTGTGATAAAATATAAACTTATTAACAGAATGTGTAATATTGGCAAGTTTAAAACGTTCAAGTGTTTACATAATTAGCTAATACTCTCCTTTCATGATATACACTATATTTATTTGGTTTTCTTGTATGTAAATCTTATTGAAAAATCGAAAAATTGGATATTAACCTAATTCTTACCTTTTTAAAGAACAGAGATACTTCTGGTAGAAAATTATCTTGGATATTATCTTTTCAAAACAAAACTAGTTTTCTATTTGCTTTTTTTATAAACAAAAGTCATATTTAGTACAAAGTTGATAAGTACAAGTTTTGGTTAAAATATACATCAAAAATCGGTTTAAAAGATATCTTTTATGCTAGGTAGCCACCAGCTAGTATACAAATAAAACAATTATAAATGTAGTGTTATTATTGCAAAGCAAATGACGGTGTTATAGATTGTACTGTGTTCAAAATGTCAGGATAGAAATACGTCCAAAAAATTTGATAGAGAAATACTCTTTTATCCAATTCATAAAGTTTAAAAACTATCAGAATTTTTTTAAACATTACTGTCCTATTTACAGCTTTTTTTTAAACTAAAACAAACCCTCAGTTCCAAATGGACAAAGATACAAACTATGAAATCTTCTCAATAATATTCCCCCTTTCTGGAGATCCCTAGGTTCGTTTTTTGTACTTTGGTTGGAATAATGTTATTTTGATAGAATAACTAGAATGTGATTTTGTAAAGTAAAAATGTAAAAAAGAATTGGTGGCGTAAGGACGCAAATTGATAATACACTTTATCATGACACATTTGTGGAATTCGATATTGTGACTGTGAATTAAAATGTAATAGCGCCACGAATATTAAGACAAGATAAGAACATGGTAGAGAAATTAAAGATGGCTTAATGTCTCAAACTATTAAGAAAGGTTTGAGAATCCCAAGAAAGTCATTACTAATTCCTTGTGGTTCGAATGTTTATTTTTCAGATGATACAGTTTATGTATCCTTTGATGTGATTTTAGTAACAAATTTACCAAATAAATTGAAAGGCTACATTTAAATTAGTTTATTTATAGATTTTCCAAAGAAAACGGTTCTGTGGTCTAGCGGCATGATTCTCGCTTAGGGTGCGAGAGGTCCCGGGTTCAATTCCCGGCAGAGCCCTGTGGCCATCATAGTATAGTGGCAGTACATCACGTTGTGGCCGTGATGACCCAGGTTCGATTCCTGGTGATGGCAATTTTTATTTGAATGAACTTTTTTGATAGAAACTAAATTATGTAATTTCTATTTTTGATATTGTTATTGAAAATTGAACCACTAATCGTGCAACAAATTCTAATATTTGTTGGGAAATTTGGAGCTAGCCAGTAAAGCGTATCTTTTTTTAAGCAAGAAAATTCCCAGATATTAATAGCAAATAAATGTGAAGAAAAAACAGTTTCTTTAGAGCTATTGGACTAATTAAATTCTAGAAATTATCACTAAAAATACAGCTAGTGGTCTAATAGGTTGGCTAGCAAATCCCATATTACTATATTTAGAAAGGTAGTACTTTATAAACAAAGTAGAAAGACAACTAATCGAAACCGCATGTGTACCGGTGGTTGGTCCAGCAATCGGCAAACCCTGATCACCACAAGTACTAAATTATTGTACGGGAGTTGAAGTTTGAAATATCAGAGGCGGAGAATTTGTGTAGTGACGGGAATTTATACTTTTCCTACTCGACACTTTGTGGGAATTTTTTGGGTTCTTTGTTTTGGATTTATTATGTCAACAAAAGTTTGGCAAATAGGAGTCATCCAACACTGCAGCGAAATTATGTTTTTATGACAATCCACTATTTCCCAGTTTTGATTGGCTACAACCTTATTTTAAATCTGATGTTTTTAAGCCATTTTGGCCATCAGAAAAGTGGCTATTAATAGCCTCAAGGTTTCTTCAGCTCTCTTTGAAGTATTTATACTGTCTTCGAACTCCTTTTTTTTACCAATATAGCATAATTGCATTTCTCCCTTTAATCATTTCTATCTCTCAAACTACTACTCTACACCATGAAAGCTCTTATCCTTGTCGGAGGTATTTTATCTATATTTCTGTTTTTCTGTTCTAACAACTACCGCTTTTGAATTAGGTTTTGGAACCAGACTCAGACCCCTAACTCTAACTCTACCAAAACCCCTTGTTGAGTTTGCCAACAAACCCATGATCCTCCATCAGATCGAGGCCTTGGTTAAGGCTGGTGTTACTGATGTCGTTCTTGCTGTCAATTACAAACCAGAGGTTATGGCTTCAGTATTGAAAAAATACGAAGAAAAGTTCGGAATAAAAATCACCTTCTCTGTTGAAAATGAGCCTTTAGGAACTGCAGGTCCTTTGGCTCTTGCAAGATCAATCTTGTGCAAAGATGATTCCCCATTTTTTGTTTTGAATGCCGATGTCACTTGCGATTATCCCTTCAAGGAAATGCTTGCATTCCATACTGCCCATGGCTGTGAAGGAACCATTTTGGCCACAAAGGTTGAAGAACCATCCAAATATGGTGTTATTGTTACCGAAAGCAATTCCTCTCTCATAAAATGTTTTGTTGAAAAACCTGTAGAGTTTGTTGGAAATAGAATCAACGCCGGTATCTACATATTCAATCCTTCCATTGTCGATAGAATTGAATTGAGACCAACCTCCATAGAAAAAGAGATCTTCCCTGCTATGGCTGCTAACGAACAGCTCCACACTTTTGATCTTGAAGGATACTGGATGGACGTGGGTCAACCAAAGGACTTTATTGCTGGAACATGTTTGTATCTCTCCAGCTTGGCAAAAAAACAACCAGAACTTCTTGCTTCTCCAGTTGATAATGATTTTGTCAATGGCGGTAATGTTCTTGTTCACCCAACTGCTGTCATTGGAAATGGTTGTAAAATTGGACCTAATGTATCAATTGGACCCAATGTAATTATCGGTGATGGTGTGAGACTGGAAAAGTGTGTTATCATGGAGGATGTACAAATCAAAAGCTACTCATTTGTTAGAAACAGCATTGTTGGTTGGCACTCAAGTGTTGGAAGCTGGAGCAGACTCGATGGTGTATCTGTTCTTGGTGACGACGTCCACATCAACGACGAAATCTACGTCAATGGCGCCCAGATTCTTCCCCACAAGTCTATTTCTGCCAATGTTACTGAACCTAAAATAGTAATGTAATTTAAATTTTATATTTATTTAGTATCCCAAAAATAACCCAATAAAACAATATTTCAACTTTTAATTCTGTCCAATCAGCCCAAATCTTTTCCTCAAAAAAATTTTTTGCCTCAA